>JALBCR010003368.1:0-79267 GCA_030710515.1 Abscondita cerata
CAGCATACTTCGTTCGGTACGTATTGCTAATGAATTCATTTGTTTTTCCAGCTGTTTGCAGTTATAGTATTCGGTTGTATATCATCACTTCAGGGATGGATGGTCGATCCTGCAACGAAGGAAGAGAAATTAGCATAATAAGGATAGTAGCGCTTGTAATTATGGAGTAAGGAATATCCGTTATAGCATTTTTACTAGCGAGCATGGAGTTTCTTAGCCGGTAGAAGCTTTTCGAACAAATGTCTTCTGTAAAAACGCGCAAACACTACGTTCTTGCAGATCTTGGATTTTCAGGTATAAAATGTGTAATTGTTACATTATTTTCTAACAATGTTTCTTTACAGCATTTTGGGCATTTTATATATTTGTCGGTTTCTGGTATTTAGCCAGTCAATGGGGTAAATCGGATACTCCTCCCAGGAGGCTATAGGGTAAACAACGTACAGGCAGCTATTGCCTTCTCATTTTTTCTCAATATTTTCATGGGTGAGTATTACACGCCTGTTTATGTTGAAATTGTTGTATAAACACGTAATTTTTAATCATTTAATATTTTTATTCTCTAAGCAGTGTAAGCGCTAGTAATGTTAAATATTCACCTAGCAAAGTACACTGTGAGATCTCCAATTAAATTTTTAATATATAATGAAGTGTCAAAATGGTTTCACATTTTGTAGCTAGTTATCTAAAGTAGAACGTTACATGTTTATGTAACTATGCGAACAACACAAATTTGCTTTAACTGTGACCATAATTTTGGACACAACCTGAAAAATATTTAAAAGATGGATCTTGGTTTACCATATGGTATTAAAAAATCATAAAAATAAAAACATTTTTTGATATTTTTCTAGTTCCAAAAATTTTGTTTCCTAATTTACATGCAATTCTGTACCTACAAATCATAATATCGTAAAATCGGAAGATTGTATCTTACTTATTATTTAAGATATGCATGTAGAGGATCTGTAGTTTACAGCATTGATTAGTTGTATAATAAATGCTACAGCAACATACAAAGTTACAATGTTTTTACGCTACGATCTTAGATCGCTACGGTTTATTACACAGAATTGCAGGCTTAATATGAGTAGATAAAACCTTTTTTTCCATGACCATTAAAAAGCAATGTAATTAATTTAGAAAATAATTTTTAATAATGTAAAGTAAAAAGAAATAAAATATATTTATAATATACAGCATCACCCCCAAAGGTAAGTAAAAAGTATTCTTCATAAAAGTTTTGTGCATCCTCTAAAGCTAAAAATGCACCAACACAATGTGGCCAGACGCGTAATATACGAGAGTGCATTCGAAAAATTGATTTTGAGTCGAGAGTATAGTGCCCTTATTTCAGTAAATATTAATAAATTTTATTTTGAAAAAGTTGTTCTTCATTTAAAAAACATCAATATTTGAAGTCATGGCCATCTAGGAGAAATTTAATTTTTTCAATTTTTTTTAAATGGTGGCTATAAGAAAAAGATTTGCTTTAAATGATAATTAAACGACATCTTGTATACAACAGTTTATTTAAAAGAGCTTGTAATTTACAAATTGCCCAATTATTATACTAATTATTGTCAATTTTTTTTTATTCTTTAGAAGAAACTTCAAAATTTTGGTTGCAAAGTTTCATTTGATTTTTGTTGACACAAAAATTGCAATACACGAATACATTTTTAATACTAAAGTCTGTATACTATTGGCGCGGAGTAATAAATCATAATTGCTTGAAATAATTCTTTATTTTCTTGTGAAAGCGGTACTTCTACGGTTAAGTAAAACCAATAAATTCTAACCAAAATACGATCATTGTGCCGCTCTTGCGCATATCGACCCATCTAGGGTTTGAGGACAATAGTTTAATCTGTGTAAACACGTTGCCATCAGCCCAGGTACTGACGAAACGAGAATCATAGCCGTAGATGTGGGTATTATACCAAGATACTGTGGAATATTGCTGAATTAAATTATTTACTATGAAAATAGATTCAGAAAGTAAGGTTGAAACAATAAAAAGAAACCACATAATAATTAATATCAAGGTAGATTTTACTATTATAATATATTTACCTACTAAAAATATGATTTTCCAAACGTATCAGGTACCTACGCCACTGCAATACGGGAGATTCGATAATTCTGACAGGTTTATTACTCCGCGCCAATAGTATACTGAGTATATCCCAAATTGAACCATTTTATGAGGGTACGGACCATTTGATAATGATAAAAAGCTAAAATGTAATTTGTTCCTCTTTTCATTTTTTCTTTCTATTTAAAGCTTTCGGAAGTGAATTACATAAACATGTTGATAAAGCTACTTTACACAGCATAGTAAACACCCAGCAGGGTATCTCTCGAGCGACGCCTTTGAATTTAGTAATTCAGAAGATATAATCTCACAGCCATTTTATTTAGTCTCGTCATAAATCAAAATTAAAACTAAAACATTTAAAATTAATAAGTGGACACTACAGGTCCGCCATATGATCCAGTTACTTCTATTAATTGCTTTATAGTTTTGCAGCCTGTTGGGAACTAGTGTCGTCTACATTCGAGGTGGTCAGAATTCTTTTGATGTAGGTTCATTTCCGATGTTGGATCTTTTAGTATATGAAAGATAATACATGGGTGGTAGTGTGGTCGACTTTCCGGATTCCCAGTACTCTCGATCTTTTAGATCTCATTATCCTTTCCGATCTTCCCAGTCCCTTCGAGAGCTCGTTCCGTCAAGATCTTGACGATTCCGTTTTCACCACCACATCAAGAAATCAGTTGTTGATCTTCTGTCTCCACAGTTACCTGGATATCAATATTAAATTACAGTCCCAGCAGAGCGAGTTTGGTATCGTTTCCTCACCAGTATTAAACCGGAAGTGACGGCGCTATCTGCGTGATTAGTTTTGGTACTGTGTTATATGTTTATTATTTTGTCATTTTGAAAAAATTATAACCGGCTAACTAATATCATTTTTGTGAATTTATTAATCTCTTAAAACAAAATCTTAAGAAACAATGTATTTTTTGGAAAAAGAACAAATGCTATATTAATAAGTTCATCACCTGCATGATGCTCATCAAAATATATTTTTTTGTTGCCAAGTGAGATGTTAAAGATTTTCGACTTCTAAGGTAAACCATATGAAAAGAAAAGCAATTGATATCCTTAAGCTCCAGACCGCATCACTCCATTAATTAAGGTTGCAGTGACCAGCTGAGACAGGCATAAATACTAGTGGAATAATGTTTCTGTCTCTGTAGTTAGTTACTTTCTAAAACACATCATCATAATACATGAAAAAGATTGTGATTATGAAATGAGATGGTTTGAGGCGTATAATTCTACTTTCGAGAACAAGTTTGACTTCACCTTTTAATATCTATTTCAATATTTCTAAGTTGGCAAAATCATATTTTAAAGCTTTTATCTTTTTTTAATTAATTAATTTTCTTTGAACTCCCTCTAACATTTTAATTCAGGCTAGCTATGTATGTCACGTTTACGTCAATACATTCCATGTACATTTATGCGTATAGCTTCAAATTTGCAGTTTACCAAATGTTTGGTTTGGGGATTTGGTTCCCCAGAAAATGTACTTCCCAGTTTTGTCCAGGTATGTCAGAAGAAAAGCTGCGTTGACCACTATGGTAGTGAAATCGTCAAATTATGAATGAAATGGGTAGAATTTATAAAATGGGATTCCAGGAATATAATTAATTTCGCCACTATGAAAAAAACACCCACATGTTAAGATTAACCATAGAAATGTGTAGCGGCGTAATATTCAGGTGAACTTGCGTAGATTTAAATTTTCCGTTCAAAACGCAAATTTGACGCGGCAGTGCAAATGGATCTTTGATGACTAGATAGATTTGTAATGCAAAAATAGAGTTAACAATTTTGAATTAAAAACGTAACATAAATAGGGGGTTGCACGGTTGCTCAGCGGGAAGGAGTGGTTTGCGAGATGATTTGCCTTTGTGAAATGAAGATTGGGTGCCAAATAAGGTCCACGACGACGTTTAGTAGCTACTTTCTAATGGATTTACCTTATGAAAGTGCTTTCACAAATCTGCAAAAGTAAAATGCTCGTTACAAAAAGATTTATAGCATTTAAAACATCATAAAAAACAACTACCAAATAAATACGAGGTAAATATGTGTTTGACATTAGTAAACGGAAATCTAATTGATCACGTGATAGTTCATGTTCATTGATGGACACTTAACTAAATTACATTAAATGATATCCGTGTTACATTCGTACGACCTAAAACGAATCAAAGATCCGACGTAATAAAATCTAACCTTGTGCGTCTTGCATTAAAGATTAAATTTACACTCACAAAATGTCCACCTAATGAATAAGAACGCGCCGAACGTTAATATTAATAATTCGTATTAAAACAAATAATGAAGAGCCTCTCTTAATTTTGATAATGTTCATTATTTATTGAAATAAGTAGTATAAATACCTGGAGGTATCGCTTCCTGCTACCAGGACTGCTGCTAGCACAAGGTCGTTTAAGCGATAGAAACGGAGGTATATTTCGAAACGCGATGCGATGCAATCGAAGACGAAAAGGTCGAGATCAATATAATTCTTTTTAGTAGAAACCTATACTACGTAGGAAATTTATTTGTAGTACGGGAGGCTTTATAAAACCACATTATTGCGAAAACTAGGCACTAACTAAAATTCCCAGTAACAATACCGAAGATTATTTATTTAGGTATGATGAACTTCTGTATCACGCCAATGCGAAGCGGGGAGAAACAAGCCCTATCTAATTTGAAAACCCGAAAGTTATTTACTTTCCTGGTACAATTTCATTACGTCTATCATGTAGCTCCAACTAAATTCAGCTAGAGCCGAATATCGACTGATTGAAAAAACGGAATCGGGTTTTCCTTGTAAGAAGACTACTACACGATCTGCCAGCAAAACTTTCCGTTTTGACGGAAATTGAACGCAATTTAAATACGTACATATAAAAACTTATCGATTATTTTAAAAGGGAGAAATTGTAACAGAAGGTTACAGGTTGTCATTCTATTACCTTCTAAAACTGGATTAATAAGTCAAGAGTATGTTTCTGGATAGATCACTTTTCACAGTAACAACATTCCTTGTCACTGTAGGTTGTAAAAACACTTGATATACGTTGCTCAGTTGCCATCTGCTCCGTTTCATGACGAAATTAGATACCGATATTCACTACATACCGTGTGTCTCTGGTAAGACGTAACATAGGAATTTCACTATAGAAAAAAATTGAATTGATCCACTAAGGCTATGAAATTTTCAATATTGACAACATACGTTACAATCAATTGTTATTGCGTGTTTCTTAGTGTAATATTCTCTAATTTAATTTTTAAAAATAGTGTGTATACAATCCTTGAGAAAGTTCTAATGGTTGAGGGGGTATACAGAGGTGAAAGGTATAGAAACACTTCTGCTTTGTTTGCTGCACTTTTTCGGATCGGCAGAGAAACCGCAGTGTACACAAGCGTCCAAAGCAGGTTCAACAAAACCAGAAGATGGATAACGATAAAAGAAATCAATGTACTCGGTGCTGTGCAACTTAACCTAATATTAGTATTCGACAACTAAGTATCGTTCTGTGGTGTAAATAGGTGTCGAATTCATAAAAATTTTAAAAGCACAAACCCGATGCTTACAAAGGCAAAATTTTGTGAAACATTAATGGAGATGCGCAATAATGTTATGAATTTTGTTAAGGAATATTTGCTTCACCAATGGATGTTCTTCATTTAATGTTTTAATACGATGTAATTAAAACTAATCACTTTTAATAAAAAACCGTATTTGAAATTACAACATTTCTTAAAATTGTTCTTGGATGGTTTTTAAAATAATAATCTTGTTATCTTGTTTGTTGACTCCTGGATTCTAGTAAAACCTGAAATAGAAAGTCAAGAGAAATAGCAAATTAAATAATTTTAAAGCACAAACCTTTACGCTCTCATTATTCATAACATTAAAACCTTAATCGGACATTTTCTAAAATCTTCATTAATCCCATGAGTTTCAAATTGTTTTACGATCAAAGCTAATAAATGTATAACACCTACAATTCTGGGTTATACTTTACTTCGCTGATTCCGAATAAAGTCCTTAGAACACCAACTTGTATTTATAGATAGAGACAAACTACTCGATCCATACTAATCGAAAATATCTTTTCTTATCTATAATAACAACTGTATTGACTTAAAATAAACTTTTAGCTTTAGAATACCTGCATATTCTTGCAAGATGCAAGTATTATGTCTAATAGTTTACACACAGGTCTACAATACAAGAAAACAAACGACTCATTTAACCTCAAATTCATACGAACACAGGTTTTATGCATGCTTCAATAGCTATATTAAAATATGAAAGCAACTGAACATTGATTAAATTTTCGTAAAATCACAAAATACTAAATACTTATTTTTACAAACTTAAAGAATAATATTTACATTTGAAGGAAAGATTAGACATTCTACACTTGCTCTCTCTTTCTAACTTCAACAAAATGCCGTAACGTATTGAGATATATAACAATCCGAAATTTTCATAGCAATAGTAAGATCCAATGAAATTTTTCTATAGTAAAAATCCTATGTTGCGTCTTGCCAGAGATACACAGTATAGTTGTAGTAATCAAAATGTCAGGTAACGAAAAAGTTGAAAAATGCTGCTACATTCAAATTCATACCATTCAACACCTACTTATGGGACAACAAATAGGTTCGATCTTCAACTTCTTCCTCGAAACCACAACAAAACTAGGTCTATCATTTATTACTAAAATAAATCAATTCCTACTTAAATATCTATAGTAACTCATCAAGCATTATTGTTATAATACAAAGTTTATAGTTTATACAACACTTTGAGATTAATTTAGTATTCTATATCTCAAATAAAAGAGGTCGCTTAAGGAATACTCTGCTATTTGAATGTTTGAAGTTTAAACATAAAACTTTCAAAACAATAAATATAAACCAGAAACTCTATATTTAAAGGCCGGTTCGGCGTTTTTCGCTTTCCAACGTTTCCGCCAAGGATCTGATGCTGTCCTTCGCGCCTAGTTACGAAGCGGACGCATTCTTTGCCGACGTCTTATCTTCATATCCAGGAGGCCCGATTCAGATCAGCACTACCAAGAACCACCTTTCGCTCCAGGTAATCAACGAGGTAAGTTAATTGCCGCGCCAGTCGCGTAACGATTAACTATTTGTTGTTTAATAGCTCCCGGTGACTTTTCAGCACCTGCATATTAAATAGGTTTTTAATTATTTAACAAATATATAGCTGCCATAAATTGTCAGGTACACTTTATCTCAAAAGGTGACATAATGATCCTCGGTACTTACTAATTAGTATTAAGTATAATTCACGCTTTTATTCATGTTGCTTTATTTGTTGAAAAGAAATTTTTGTTTTCCTATTAATTTGTAGTGGTCTTGATGTACAGTCGTAGAAATAATACGAATATCGTGTTTTTAAATTTACTTTCACGTCAGGTGTGGTAGTTTCTTAAATGAATTTTAAGTGATTCGATTACTTTGTGATAAAATCTCGTTTTTAAGTATTACTGTATAGAAAGAATGGTTTCTTAAATGTGGTAGACAAATACATTTTACGTACATAAATATGTAGATATATTAGCAAGTGTTACGCTTGAGCATTAAAAAAACACGCGACAGCTGTGTTTGGGTACATTGTTGTCGATAGCATATACATTTTTTAATAGCATTATAAATGAGAGGCTTTATTTATTATATAGTATTAGAAACATAAGGTCGCATTCCACTTATTAAAAAATTCGTGTTCTTATTAAAAAAAAAAGATTTGTGTTGCTTCTATATCATAGAGACTCGTATGGGAGCATTACTGTAAAGTAATATTAATAAGACAACTAAAAATACTTTTTAAAATAATGAACGTTATGTTAGTTGTAACTATTACATCTTTTGGTATTCATTAATAACTAACATTAAATATCACTATTGTTATGTTAGTCGCTTTCCAATGTTCTTGATTAAGTGAACGAGACATCAGTAATGTGCTAAAGAAAACGCTCGCTATACTATTGATAACATCAGAAAAATGACCATAAAGCGATTATTAAGATTGCATAGTTTTTAGCAATAAATTAGTATTTTTAATTATGAATATTATGTGAATATTGTCTCGGTACGATCATACTGCAATGTATTGTAATAATAGTCATTTATCGCTTGGGGTATGATTTGAAAAATATGTGAGATTCACTTAAGCACTGCTTGGATTAAGTTGGAAATGAAATATTTTATTATTTATAGTAAGACTGTGTTAGCAATAGGCACTTATCACTCTAATGCATTTGAAGAAGGGTATGAAGTAGGTTTCACTTGTATAGATAAGTAACCAAATAAATATTTGTAAAAAATGTACAGATAAATACGGTATAATGGTAGTTAAATGTACAAATTTATGATTTGCCGTCTTGCTCCTTGCAATGTTTAGGGTGAATACAGTTTTATGTATTGTGTTAATGTTTGTTTTAAATATTTTTTTGTTTTGCATCAAATTTAAATATACATTAATTGTAAGCAAATAATATGTACATAATGTGTTGTTGTGATGTTTAACAAGTCAAGTATAAAAGAAAATGTGTGTATTATAAGTTACCAATAAATGTTACAAAAAAGTTCTCTTTTTCTTACGTGGTTAGGGAATGTAGCCGAAAAAACATGATTTCCACTTCACACCTGAATTGTAAAATGGACCATATAACTAGAATACAAATATCTGATTACATGTTTTGTTTTGCTAAGTGGGAAGTTACCTTTTTTTTAAGATTTGTTAATAAACTCGCAGCAGCTTATCTAGGCCGTTGATTGAAATATTCGTAAAGATAGACAACCTTATGGGAAGATACGACCCCATTGCCGTACAAGGCATCAGAGGTCGCTGCTTTCGTTCCGTACCAAACAAGTTTGTAACTTGACTAAGCTGTGTCGAACTCAGATATTTATGATAGAATACTGTAATTATGCTATTATTTGTGTACTTTTCCAGCAATGTTGCCAGTATACGAATATTTAAACCCGGGAGTTTTAAATGCATAAATAAATATATGCCAGTATGCTTATTATGCTTCTAAGGATTTTTTAATTACCACAAATAAGTACTTTGAACGGGTAAATTAATTTTTTTTAAAGGCCGTACATATTATTAGCACATATGTACTCTTTGTTAGTACATTGCTTATCGTCTTATTGCCTCAGGCACCAAATAGACGATGCGAACTGTAAAAAGTATGGAATAAACTGGTATCGTTGTTTGAGATATTATGGAATTAAAATATTCTATTTGAATACCATTAAAATTATTTAGTATACGTTATCAATTTTGATAGGTAGCGTAACAATATGATTAAACACATCAACCAATAGGATTTATTGAAATAAATATTAACTATTGTCGAAAATGGAATTTAGTAATCCGATTTGTTTTACCTTGAGAAATGCCATTAACAATGGTAGCTACAGGCACATTTCTATAGCTTGCGGGGGCTGCAATTGTTTTTAGAAACTAAAAGAAAGCATTTTAGTAATTTCTGAATTAGTTACCCTCTCGTCGTTCGCTCTCGTGCTTTGTGATATTTGTGATTTTGTGATACGGTTTTGGCTTGATTTTGGATTTTGATTTTCGGTTGCATTTATATAATTTTACTTTGGATATTCGACGTTTGCGTGTTTTATGGACTTTGATTTGGATTTGCGGATTAAACTTTTACTACAATTACTATTTTTTAATCAGTATTAAAATGACTGATACCGTCACGTGTCATAGTTGTGTGTTCAGAAATTGTAAGAATACTAGAAAAACTCGCCTGTAAGCTTTTATCGATTTCCTACGAATGATAAAAAAGGTGTCAACTTTGGATGGTGAATTGTGGAAATTCAACTATATTAAAACTGGAAAACATAAATTTATTAAAAATTTGTCGATTTGCCAAGAACATTTTCATTCCAGTAGCTTCCGGAATCCTACCGCTGCGAAAAAACGACTTAATTTTAATGCAATTCCAACTAAGTACATTGAAGGTAAGCAAAAATTTAGTTTTTATATGTACATTATTATAATTAGATAATAGTAGATATACATCGAAACAAATCACTGTTCGATTTTTAATTCTTCTTGCATTTTTGGTGCTAACCGTTTTGTAAATCATAAATACCTACTATGTGGTGAATGCTGAATTGGAGTTTAATTTAATTGATTTTAATCCATTGCAGCTACATTTTTATTTCTTGATAATCTTTTATTTTCTTAAAACAAAGGTACATAAAGTAAAAATTCTTTGCACTATCATTTAAGTTGTTGGGCCATCTATAAAAACAGCAAACAATGATGACGTCATTATGCAAAAATACATAACGTCATAAGTATAATTGAATAAGTTATATAACGCATATGAATTTTGTTCTTCACTTTATCACCACATTGTATATATTTATACATTCATCATCAAATAAATTTATCTAATACAAAATATTAAAACTTTTTAATTTATTTCAGATAAATGTAATAAAAATGTTAATTCATTGAGTTCGCGTGTGGAACAAAATTGTCACCAGTCGACGTCAGAAGATATTGATGTCACAAAATCAGCCAATCTACGGACTTATTCAAACAAACAATTGCGATTTAATCTAATCAATGATATCACTCCAATGCAAGATGATTGTAACGTTAACAACATTGATGCTGTGAGCGATTTTTCACTTATGCAAGGTGTTCAGAGTGATACATGTACAGCCAGTTCCACTTCCGATCCGCCGAAAAATATTTCAACAATAATTTCTGTAAAGAAAAGAATTTAAAGGTTTTTAACTTAAAATCGGGTACAAATAATAGTCTAGTACAAAAGCTAAAAAGAAAGATTGACGGAATGACAAATACCGAAAACAATGCGTTGTATTGTGTGACGAAATTACATTAAAAAAGGCTTACAATATAACCAGTATTGGGACTATATAGAAGGTTATGAAGATTTGGGCAGTTTGGGCCGTAAACCCTATTTAGGCAACCAAGGCTTAGTTTTTTATTTACGTGGTTTGTTGCATACGTGGAAAATCCCCTTTGTTATTATGTAAGCAGTGGATCGACGAAATACGCAGTTTTAAATAAACTTTTGACTGAAGTGCTACAGAAGCTGTTTCAAATTGGATTAAGGCCTAGAATTTTAGTGTGCGATCAGGGTTCTAATAATCGAGCAGCTTTGTCGAGTTTAGGTGCAACCAAAATAATCCGAAAATAATTATTGGTGATAACACAGTATACGCAGCATACGATCCTCCACATTTACTAAAAAGCTTGAGGAACAATTTAATGAATACACGATTACAAATATATGCCGAAACAAAAAAATTGATTGGACCGATTTTGTTAACGCTTTTTACATTGATCAAAGCAGTAACGTAGCAAGATCAATGTTGAAAATTACCGAAAACATATTAACCCCTCAAACTTTGACAAAATGCGTGTTAAATATGCCGCTCAAGTATTTAGTCATACAGTGTCCGCCGCAATTAAAACCGCATTTATGACTGGACAATTAAAAGTAACTCTGCTCTAGATACTGCAAATTTTTTAAAAAAATTAACGACATCTTCGATTGTTTAAATAGCGCAGCATTAAACGACCCAAATCCATACAAACGTGGTCTATCTATATTTAGAAATCTTCCTTATATTACACTAACAAGTTCGATTGAATTTTTGAATCGTTGAAATTCTTTGAAAATGGTAAAGAACGTAAAAATATATACTGTGTGGAAGGATTCCAGTGGAGCATTACAGCAATTTTAATGCTGTGGGAGGATTTAAAACGGAAGGAACAAAATATCTTTTAACTTCCAGAATAAATCAAGATCCACTGGAAAATTGTTTTTCAATGATACGTACCAGAGGTGGATATGATTCGCAACCAACGATTCGAAAGTTTAGACTGGCGTTACAGCATAATATGCACATTCGATTGCAAATTCCTGTTGAACACGGAAATTGTGAAATTGACAGTGACGACTTGCTCTGCATAGATCAAAAACTTAACAGTGACATTACTAAAGAAGACGAAATTGAAGAGAATGGGAGTACAAGAGAAGAGTACAACTATTGCTTTGAACAAACGTCCGAGTTCGAGTTAGAATCCAAGCCAACAAATGCCGTTCAAATAGAAATGAGTAAATCTTTAGAATCTTGTACCGTGGCGTATATTGCGGGTTATTTGTGTAAATATTTGTTTAAAAATCCAATGCGAACTATGCCAAAAACGAATGTCTTTTGACAACGTGCATAATTTAAGAACACTTGAATTATTTATTTTAAACAAAGATTACAGTGATTCTCAACAAATCAAGTTTTTGTACAACCCATCGTCTGAATTTTCAAAAATTGTTTACAATATATTAATATGGTTTAACGAATATTTTAATTCATTTCAAACTGATTATGGTTTGACTGCAAAATAAAACAACGAATCAAAATTAATCTAAATAAAGTTGCGAATTCGTGGTTTACTGAATGCAACAGTCATAAGTTATTAATAATTGATCAATTAATTAAAGTTAAACTATATCGTACATTAAAATGGGCTGTTAGTAGTAGTGCCACTCGTAATAATTCAGGTGCAATTAAAAAACCGCATCGTAAAATAAGAATCCTGTCGATGTAAGTGTTTTTAATTTTGCAATTATGAAATGTAATCGTATAAATACGAAGTATATATAATCAATGGTATAATATATAATAATGGTAGTAGTATCTACTCTGTTTATAAAAGATTATTTTGATAATTTATGTTCTTTAAATATTGTTATTTTATTTAGTGTATTTCTAGTACCTAAAGTATTCCAAGATATCGCTATAAAATTTTATATATTTTTTCAAATATGTAGGGTAATTGTAGGTAATTGTAATTGCGATTGTAAATCTAATGTAAATTTAGTTTTACTAGTTAGGTATTATTTTAAGAAAATGTCACTCATACAAAATAAATCAAATGTATTGTTTACAAAATTTATGTCTTTTCTTTTCTTGTTTAGGATTACGTTTGTTTAACTAAAACAGGTATTTACGTTGTATTTGAATTAAGAACTACACTAAACTTTCAATCAACGACTACACCTTCAGTTAAAATGAGATTCAGTCAACGTGCATGTGTGTTTTAACTACTTAAATTCCTTATTACCGTAACTATTGCTGAGGTACAAGATCAACGACGTTATGTAATATTACCGATTAAAAAAACGAAGTTAGAGTTCAGTTGTTTATTTGAGAATTCCACTCAGAAAATTTCAACCAATCAGACTAAAGGATTCTCAGTCATTGAATTGTATTTTTAACGTTGTTCAATCAACGATTTTTAATAAATAATTTTGGGAAGAATAACAATTTCAAAAGGCTATTGCTGCATTTATGCAAACGCACCAAATTACGATAAAAAATTATTGTTGCAAAATAATCCTTCATTTTTCTCTTTATCTGTTGCTTTTGTGTGAATCCAGGTTTTATAATTAAAATACTATAAACGATAAATTCAAAAAAAGTGTAATAGTATTGTTCTTTTCAAAGATATGTTTACCCGATAGAAATTCTATAATCGAATAAATTAATTCCTTTTTAATTGTTTAAGTTCCAGAGTAAAGAGTAATTATCAATTTATGAATGAGATTTTTATATTAATCAGTTGTTAAATGTTGCAACCTTGCATTGCTTAAAATAGCTTTCACTTGCACTCTTTCAGGCGCCAATTCCCATTTGCGGCGAAAAATGAACTATTATTTATAACATCTCAGGATGGCGCTACTGTACAATAGCAAGATGTAAACAAAAACGCAACCAAACATACATGCACGAATTGATTTCTTATTGCATTAGTTGTCTATCTTTACGAATATTTCAATCAACGTCTAGGCTAAATATCCAAATGGCCGTTACTTGCGTGTAAAAGTGGTGTGGACACGATATAAACCCGCCCAACAGGACTGAATCGCTAAACGTCCACAAAATATAATTCATTTCTAATTTGAGACTTAAAAGGAAATATAGAAAAAGAATAAAAATCGGAAAATATCAAGATTCCGCATGTTGTTAGAAAATGGCCTATTATGAAAAAATACGAGAAATAAACGGATTATGAACTTGAGTTTAACTTCTGCCATTTTTAGACAGAAAAAAAGAAGGGAAAAAACAATATCTGATACGACTGTTAGAAGGCGTAAAATATTGAAAATTAATGTCAAAAATGAATTATTCACGAAGGCTGTTCCTAAGTTTATCTCTGTCTAAGTTACGCCAAAAAAAATAAAACGTTATGTATGTCAATATTCGTTTTTTCGTGTGTGTTTTTAAACGTTTTTAATACAAATATTAAATACAGAAGGTGATCAGTACTTTCCAGTACTCCATGATCAACAAGCAAATCATGTTGTTCCCGGAATCACCACTTTAGTTTCGGACCTTGTCATCAAGACCCTCCCGGATAATAGAAAAAAACAGAAATACACAATCAATATTATTGAGCTACGACAGATATTATAAAATGAGTCGCTGACGAAGAGTCAAATTTGAGACACTGGTGAACTTAAAAAATATTCTGATATGGAAAGAAATTTTAGACATGTGTTAACGACAAAAACATAAGGGCCTAAATAATGCGTTGAGTAAATAAAATAAAAATATATATCTTTATTAAAAATTTAAATAAAAATTGTCAAACATAATAAACACAGTAGGTATTATGTTTGTCAGAAAGCAATTCTGCCGTTTGATCGAAGAATATTTTTCACAAACTCTTCCTCTCCACAAGACGTTTAGCAAGCGTCAAAACACTGGCAATTTTGTCGCAATTTTTATTATAATGATGCCCACCTGTATACAGCAAATGAGCCCTGCAAATTGTTTGGGGTTGAGTTCAAAGGATAAACACAAGTTATTACGTTTAGGCGGGCTACTCTGTAAATTGCAACTTTTTGACATCTTACCTACATAGTGTTAACAAATGCTTTTAAGCAATTGAGTGTATGAATTTGAATTTCTTATGAAGATCATTAGACACTTTAAAGCCTGTTGTTGGATTAGCTGGTAGCAAGTTTAAAGAACTTTCGATTTATCGTAACACCTCACCTAAGGTGTGACGTTGAAACCGGCGGATGTTTTTAATTAAGTGTTCTGTAATAAGATGTTACGCTCGATTACCAGATAATGTTTAGGGAAAAACCGACCCCTATCAATTTCCAACTTGCTTAAGCTACAAATTAACTAATAGTTACTCATTTCGAAAACCCTATAGTTTGTGAGATATTTACAAAAACTGATATTCCTCTTCTTTGACACACATATAAAATTTATCAGGGTCGGTCGTACGCAAAATCCAGCGGTAATCGGAATTTTTTTCCGAGGGTGAATGCTAATTTGATTGGGCTATATAGCCGAGTATTGACAGGTGACGGCCGACACTGCCGGTAGGATGAAAGGGATGCACAGCTTTCTACTTCACTTAAAAAGGTGGAGCTTAAAGGGAGTGGGAAGGTAAAATTCGATCATTTCGCAGGAATGGTTAAACAAAAGCGATGTTCAGTTTATTTGAGAATTAATCTGAGTAACTGATCACTTGCATGGCCAACCCTTAAAAATAACTAACATATAAAAAGTGTCAAGTGAAAGTCAAATCGTTTGGTCATTGCAGTTAATTCAATTTGTGGTTAATAAATAAAGGTTTGTAGTGATCTCAGTGACGTTTCTTATTTTTAATAAGGACCAGTCAGTTTTACGGTTCGTGACTTAAAATAATGATTGTGGAAGATGATGTCATCAGATTGAAGACCGTTTCGGATCATAAAATCAATATCAGGTTACCAAAGATGGAACTCAAGAAGTTTGAGTGGCTCCTGTAAACAAGTTCTTGTACTTTCCCAGTGGATTAAATCGAGTCAGAAACTAGAGGGCGTTATTAGCAGCTATCTGATGCCCGGTAAAAATTACATTAGCAGGCTCAAAGTGTTGGAAGATCTTCAAGTATTGAAAGATCCATATATGAATTCAAATTGTGGCTGCCTTTTTTGTTATAATTCGTTTTAAAATGATTTGGTTAAATTTAAAGGCTATCTTGTCTCCGACTGTTACAGTGTGAACTAAGATTTGTATAGCTGCGTATTTTCGGTCTGTATAAATTTGTTCATGTAATTATGTAATGTAACCCAAGTACTTGCAAGAGCAAGATTTAAATAGCCCGCCAGAACACAAAGCGAACTTGGACGGTCGCAAGTGAAAAGTTCCTACGACATTTAATTTAGAACATAACACTTCTGCTAAGTTTATTCGATGATCATGTAACGTTGTAGTAGACAGACAAATTAAATAAAACGCAAACGTGGGGATTAATGAATTTATTAGAATGGTAACAAAAATAAATTTGGAATGAATATGTAAGTCGAACAAAAACCAAAAGGGGGGCACCTCTCTGCCTAAACGACCCGAGGAAAGAGAAGTTAGAAAACCTCGGGTTAAGTCCGACATAACACAAACAAAAAGAATCATACCAGTAAGGGTCCATCGGGTTCGAAATCAAATTTTCAATTTGATCGACCGATTTGGAAAATTAGAGGTCCTCGTACACAAGTGTAAAACCAAAACACAGGGGTGTCGTTAATCAGGAATAATGTAATCCAGCCCATTTTCACACACAATTCGATTAAAACTGAAGAACGTGTCAAACCGGTTGGTTTGCAAGGTGGGTTTCAGCCATTGTAATTATACTTATAAAGATTTCACCATTGATTATAAAATTCTTATAATCAATGGTTTCCTACTCACAAAAATCAAATGAGCAAAGGTCAAGGGCAATGGCTTTTGTATCATTTCTCCGAACCCTTAGGTTATAAAATATTAGTAATTCAACAAGGTTGACTCTCACATCTGGATTCTCATTATTCCCAACTCAAACAAAACACTCCAAAAATAACAAAAAAAAAGAGTGATTAACGTTTACATTCGTGTACGATCTTATTTTGCAATTATTGCGAGTTATTTACACCGCTACCCGGGATCCTTACTTACACAAAGGCAAAAAACAGCTATCCAAAACACGTGGTCAAACTATGCATACATGCATCATAATCTGTACATGATTTATTATACAATAACAGGAAGGAAAGAACTTATTACTAATCTTACATTACTAAGCTATCACCCCACAATTTAATACCTTTGTTTAATAATGGTTTAATACAGTCCTAGAATTCGTCACAAAAAAAACGTTGTTAGCGTCACTAAAAACGAGAACAAGGTACATTTATCAATAAAAATATTTTTATACAACAAAAATATATCTATTAAATCGACAAATACACAACTTTTTTATTGTTGAATAATATAAAGAATCTGATTTGGAATATTTTTAGTTTAATGTAAATGATTAGCGCCATCTTACGTATTCAATAAAATTTCAATAAAAAGGGATAGAAGTTATGCGCAGTGTCACGAGCTGAGACAATGATGTCTTTCTTTGAAAAAGATCCATTACAATTGACAGCAAAATGTTTGTTAATTTATACTAATAATGGAGAGTAGAGATAGACGGTTCTAAAACCTCACTTCCTCACCTCTGACGTCACACGGTTGTAATATATCTTTCTCTCTTTAACCCATTGTCTGTGTATATACCTTTCCTTGTCTCTACGTCATAATACCAACATACAGGGTGTTCCAAAAAAATCCCTAACTAATGAATATTTCTAACTAGATTCTTTACAATACAAGTATACAGGCTTCTGCATTAGTGCGTCGTTCTTTCCTAGCGGCTAGCCCTTTGGAGATAAACAAAGTTTTTTCTTTCCTAATTAGTGACCGATTTTGATTCTGTAAAAATTTTCATAACCATAAATTACATCTGGTGAAAGTGCGTACTTATATACCAACAAATGTATCCGGTACCACTCAAAAAAAACGTATCATATGATGCAATGTCTTTGTAACTATCTCTTGAATCGACAATGAGTATAGAGTAGAAAATTATTTGTTTTTCGATAAAATAATCGTACAATTAGCGGAATTATATTGTGGCGAAGGTGTACGCCAACATCATTCTTTACTAAGAATGCGGACAGGTTACTGTAACAGGTGATTGATTGTTATTCGCAATATCGTCATCGAAGGGATAAATTTCAACTGCGAAACAATCGTCCTGATTTATAAGCTAAGTATTTTTTGTACAGTAGCACACACGCACACAACCCAGCAAACAATGTTACGATTTAGTTGCGCAACAAGAACATAACTGCGTTGCATGTTACGTTGCAAGTAATGTACTTTTACGTAACAAACCTGTTACTGTTACGTCCTATGTCCGCTCTACTTACGTATGTAAAGTACGTTATAGTTACGTACATAAAGTACGAAATAGTTACGTACATAAAGTACATAATAGTTGCGTAACTAACTTACGTTAATGTAACGCAACGCAAGCCTTGCACCGGTACGTATCTGTTACTGATTGACTTGCGTACGTTTTACGTAATATAGTTGCGTATATTTTATGTAATATAGTTGCGAAGGTGTTGCGTAACACAATTACGTGTTTTTGCGTAATTATAGGCAAACTCACTTACGTAACTGTTACTTACAGTATTGTTTTTATACTTATGCTTGTTTTTAAAATATCTTATTGCACATTTATACACCCAAAGAGTAACTATAACCTAATAATTCTTATCAACAGATCTTATTTAAATTAAACACAATTAAATTAAAATCACATTTAATAACAAAAAAACTATCAAAATAGATAGTGACATACATATTTATATTACACCTATGTGTAGTGAACTTCTAATGCGAACAAAAACTTATGTAATATAAACATACATTATTTATTTACTTTTTCTGTTGCGTTCTCGTAAGACGTTGATTGGCAAAACGAAACCAGTCTATGCCTGCTTGTTCCGCGCACTTTTCATTTAAGTTTGGAAAGGATTCACGTGCGGAATCTATAAAATAGCTAGATAAGCAAAGTCGCATTGTTTTAGAATGATTTTTATACTTATTATAATTTTCACAATTCGTAAATGTTCCATTTTGTAATTTTGTTTTCTTCCTTTCCACGAACATTTGGTGGCTAATTCGTCCTCGAATACTTTTCCAAACAGCTTAAACAAGCAATTTCGTGCATTCGCTCCCGAAACGTTTTTCAAGATTGAAAACTGCAAAATTATCAACATCAATCAATAAACAGCAATAAAATTGCAAAATGAGCAAACTAACCAAAGCAGTGGATTGTTCTTCACATTCTAATGTTTTTTCAAATGTTTCTAATTCTTCGATAGTTGTAAGAGGAATATTTGATTTTAAAACTACGTGCTTTTGTGTTTGCGGAGCAATATTTAACCTTCTTTCGATAGTTATTAAACGGTCAGTGTGACTTGAAAGTAGAATTTCACACTTAATAATTTTTGCGTGAACGTCTTTTAGTAAGCTGTACACTATAAAAATATCAATTAAAAATCTTAAAAACACCTTTTAATTTGATTTTTACCAGCGTCTATTGTAGCTATTGCTCCTGCTGCTACTGGTTCTTCGAAACGAATAAGACGTGCCGACATACTTTCTTCCTGAATCGTTACTGTAAAAATTACCAGTTAAAATAATGAAAATCTAATTTAGTTCATTACCATTAGAATCCATTGTAGCTGTTGCTCCTACTGCTGGTTCTTGGAAATGAAGAAAACGTCCCGTTACACTTTGTTCCGGAATCGTAACTGTAAAAATAACCAGTTAAAATGATAAAAATACAGTTGAGAATGTTTCCTCCAATATATTGATATGGTGAATGTTCCTTCTAGATGGAGGATGAATAAACAAATTAGCAATCCTTATTTTCCATAAAACTACTGCCGTTTCGCCCTATCAAGCGAGGGTTTTACCAAGACCAAATTAAATCAAATTAGCCTTGATAAAAGCCAAATTAATTCAAATTAGCCTTGATAAAGTCCTCGCTTGATAGGCCAAAACGTCAGCTGTTTTATGCAAAATAAAACTAGCATTCTCTTTATTCTTTCTTCACCTACAAGGAATATTCACCATATCATAAAAGTACACTACCGTATACGACATAAAAGTATTTTTTTTATTTCGTTCATTACCATTATTATCAATTATAGCTGTTGCTCCTGCTGCTGGTTCTTGGGAACGAATACGGACTCCTGACACACGTTCCTGCATAGTTCCTATAAAATCAGGTAAAAATCATAATAAAACATTCTATAGATACACTATAAAGTATTTTTTCTATGACTATCTATACAAAATGCGTTGACAAACTAAATTTCTGTTTTGAAAATGCATTTTTTCATTCCGTCATAATCATACGAAATTTGGGGTAATGAAGTAGATAATCGTAGAATAATATTGTGTTTTACGAGTGAGAAAGACTCGTGTTATTGAACATTGGCCCTAACGCATGGATACCCTGTCAATACTTATAAATTTTAGATTTAATCCATTACCAGAGTCTATTAAAGTTGTTGCTCCTGCTGTTGATTCATTTGTTGAAAAATCTTCGTTAATTGTTGGTAAAAACAATTTCCATATTGTCGAAATTTGACAGATTATCTGGGGGTTTCTAAAATAAAAACTAATGGCGGGTTGCACCAACACAACTTAAACTTAAGCTGAGCTTAAAAACTTAGATACAATTGTTAAAACGATAGCAACTATTGTTTTAAGCAGAACTTAAGTTTAAGTCGTGTTGGTGCAATCGACCCTAAATCACTCAATAATCAAAACAGCATACATTTTATAAAAAAAACAACAAAGATTGAAACCTAAGTGGGCACACCAGTAATATTTTGCCGTTGAGAAAATAAGAAAATGGTAATTTTTTAACCCTGTATATTTTTGCTATAACAAACGTAAGTACTAAAAAAGTCGCATTAGCAAGTCAATCAATACATTTGATCAACAAATAAAGTACATTTTTGGATTACCTCTACAGAACTTGCCTAATGCTAAAATAAGGTTTTTAATTGATTTGATTCGATCAGGTTGTGAAATTTAATAACAAGCTGCAACTAATTTTTCACAACATAGTACTTTTAGGTTTAGACAAATTATAAATATGTATATCTTTTTTGTTGAAGATTCGATATAGTAAAAATAAACACGCTGTTATGGTATATAGCAAAATATATAGCAACATGAGAACTATCATTAATGAAGGATTATTTTAAAAACTTTCCAAAAATAATAGTCGTCATTTTTTTTAATAAAAAAACGTAAATAATCAAACTAATTAATCAAATTGATACTGACTGTAAGTTGGCAAAGGTGAAAGAGAATCTTCGTCATAATCATATTCGTTTTTTTTGTAGTTTTTTCTTTCGGAGTTTTTCTTCCGTGCACATTGAGAATCTGGTTCTGAAGTTGATTTGTATGCTAAAAGTTGATTCATTTTCTTTTACATTGTTCATAGTCATCTAAAATAAATAATATTTAAAATATGTATTAGGTATTGTTAAGAACTTTACCATAGTATCCAATAACTTCCACGGCAGTTACTTTCCATAGCTTATCTACATTTCGCTTTAAGCGTAGTGATTTGTTATATTCTTTGGCATCAGGATATGTTAAGTAGGCAATTCCATCTTTGTGATGTATCCATTTTTGGAGAGCAATACTATATTGCTCTTCATCTCCAACAGGTAGGTCCATCACAAGAGCAAAATTGTTACCCTGTATAAAAATACGTTCACTCTATTTCACATTATTTATTTATATTTATTTGTATGGTACATTGTATTGTGATGTAAGTGTTAGTTATGTTGCCCTAGAAGATCAGTATAAACTTGTACAGTGTGATGATGAAACTGTGTCAAATTGTGGATTGGTTTGTATTAATTTCATATGTATTAATGAAATTAAATTCCAATACATTACAAATTATGTAGTAATGGCATCACTTCAAATAAACTGCTATCCTTAATCGGAATTGTAATGCATTTACTTAATATTTCCACTGAATCAATCATAATCTCTTCATCCGAAATACAATCAAAATCTATGTGCGTTTTTAAAATTGCAGGAAGCATCTCGGCAGGTGCAACATTTAAAAACGTTTTTGCCTACTTGTGTGGGGTGGTTAATTGTAACAATTTTTAATAATAATCCTGACTTCAGATACACTACATTATGTCGATCTGTGGTATCAAACATGGTAGATTCATCGAAAAATAAAACGGTCTTTCTGTCATAATTAATTATGTACGGATAATTTTATTTTCCCCGATATTGAAATGATGTCTTTGTTCATGTAATCTATTCGAAATTTGTTCTAGTGGTCGACCTGACGTTTTCATAATTTTTTTTATGCTGTATAAATAATTTTCAAACTTAAACGCACTAAAGTTATCAATACAACCAAACTTTTTCACATCATCCGAAAGGTGAATTAAATTATGTACATTGTAAGTAATATGCTCTTCACCATATAACTCTTTGTAATTCCTTACAAAATACATTAAAAGACTTTTGCATAGTCAGTATGCTCCTGTGACATTTTGGAGATGCTAATATCCTCATAGCTATGAACAGAGACATATAGTGCTTCATTTGAGATTTTTTAAATAAGGTTTTAAAACTACTGGTCCAATATACAGCAAAAAATCTTAATTCAGATGCCTTCCAATACTCTATTTCATCTAATGATCGAGGAAGCCTTGCAAACTCCTTAGGAACAAATTTACGAATTGAATAAATATGTTTATTGAGTTCAGCTAAATCATTTATTTTTAATCTAATATTTAAAGGCCCGTAAATGTACAGTTTGAGCAATTTTTTCAATACGCCAATACAAACTAGATGCATATAATCTAAGCCTACTTGGGTTACTAAACCGATATTTAATTCTTGTAAAATTGTATCACCTTTATGGTACTCATCATCACTTTTATTTCTGAAGCTTTCGTCTGTGCGAAGATGTGCATTTAAAGTAGGATATGTAATTCTGTTGTTAACATATGTACCTTCTGTACTACATTTGTTGCATCCAAAATAAGCGTTGTGGCCTTTTACATTTAAAATAAATGCTTTTGCTGGTGCATCACATACAATCACACCAATTTGTAATTTTATTTGAATATCACCTTCAGAGATACCTGTTTGCATTAAATCTTTCATTTCATTTACAAATAATCGTAAAAATTTATTAGAACAATCTGGTTTCTTCTTTCCACAATATACACCAACTAAGATTGGTTCAGAAAATTCAAAGTTCATTATAGAAACTAAAATAGGCCAAAATTGTATTAAAGAACTTTTACTTAATGGCAATCCGTCAATATTAAGTTGTAAATGAAAAGTTGTGTCTTTAGGGAGTATTTTCACAGAATTTTTTTAATAAATGTATAATTCCAGTTTTACGCCATAATGGCAATATCTTCCTGGAGGAATGTCTTCATATACAAAACTGTTAGGTTTTGGTGTACCTAGAGAGTACGACAGTCCTTCGGTAAATCTGGCATAATCAATCGAAAAATTTGCAGTAGCTTATTAACCGCGTTTTGTGAAATGTGTTCTTCTACAATCCAAATTATAAGATTTTTTTAACTGTATTAAAAATTGAATTTTCAGAAGTATCGAAGAGAGAATTCTTAACAATACAATTATCATTCCACAATTCTTTTAAAATGGTTGTTTAAATGTATTAGAATTTTCCAAAAGCACTGATGAGTTACACAAAAGATTGGATCCCGAACTAGAGGTATTTTCATCAATTTCGGTACTTGGGGCAAAATTACTTTCAATAGAATCCTTCAATGGACTATTAATTATGTTCGTATGGTGATATTGTTATCAAAAGCATTTATAATAGTATTGTGAATAATTCTGCGTAAATGCCTTTTAGAAATACTTCCTAAAGATTTTCGTTTATTTGAAATCTGCAAACGAATGAACTTGTAAAATAACATTTTAGCCACTTTTCCAAATAAAATGAATGAGTCTTAACTCAAGAAATTGTAGGTAGGTAAGGTATTAGAAAAATGTAATAAAACTTACCGACATTTTCCCGCGTTTAAAGGGTTAAATTGCAGTAGCACTTATTTAGTTTTATAAGTATCGTATAATAATCACGCACAATAGTCTAATAGTACTAAACAAATAACAAAATTTAACGCATATATTACATGTAAATATTAAGAATAAAGCACTAACACACACAACTAGAATAAAAACTGCACGAGAACGAAAATGGTCGTATCGTATAACAAAGAAACCAGTAAAGTGCAAGTTTGGCGCGTACTTGTACTGCAACAGGTGACCATGAAAGGACCACCCCTCCCAAGACATAACGAAGCGCCAAATTTGAAAAGTCCGCCCTCAGATCAGATACGTTGTTTAACGTTTGGCTCATATTATTATATGTACTTATTGCATATTTTTTTAATTCTGTTCTTACACACAATTATTCTAAAAGTTTTGTAATTCTTAAAAAATATAGTTGTAGTTTTTACGTACACTTCCAGTGTCACCTATTGAAACATTATAGTTGCGTAACCCTGGCGTAATCTATTTGATGAGATAGTACGTACCTAACAACATTTCGTGTTACACAACTTGAACGTTATACTTACGTAGCTGATTTACGTATCCACCGTTGCGCCCTAGTTACATTTTGAAACGTAACAGTTATGTACCATGTTAGCTGGGATCTAAGAACACCTGATGCATAGCATGTTGTTCTTTCACCTGTTACAGTTACTTATAATACTTGGCATTATTAGTTTCAAACATTTACGTGTTTACTCTTACACAAGATGTAGTTAAAGTGAGATATGTTCATTTCATCATCCTTTACATCACATGTTGACCACTACGGAGGTCTTTGTCATACCAAGCAGTAGGTAGTAAGCAGCAAACAAATCTTTCACGTTGCTATTTTCCGAGATATTTACTTACAGATCTTAGATCTCGTTCTAAAAAGTCTTGCGGTAAAGTATTGTTTTGTATTAATTTTTTAAATCACTTCATAAGCGCTTCAGATTTTAAAACAAAATCATTTTGTTGTGCAGAGGAATTGAATATGTGATGTTCAAACAATTTTCTTCTGCCTGTCAGATAAACACGCATTTGGTCGTGCACTGAGTACTAATTATAATACCACAGAAAAAATAATCTATTACAGAAACATCACTCGACCGTCGGCACTTTGATGTTGTAATGGGAAAAATTTTTCGCGCATGTCTCTATTGACATCCTTTTAGGTTCACAATATGAATAGGTTGTTTCCAGCGTGACGTAAGAGTTAAGTAATTAAGGGTTGAAATAACAGCTGATCTGGAGGTAAACAAAGTTTAAATATACGTGTGTTTAGTTTAAGTTACGGTATTTTATATTTTTATTTAGTATATTTCGATCTCGATTTCGACGTAACCGGGACAGAAAGTAAGTATTTAACACATTCAATTATATTTATTATGTCTAATAATGTTTAAGTGTTACATAATTGCGCAGTTGTTGGATGTTTTAACAACGAGTATGAGAAACTGGGATAAGCGTTACTATCTCATACCATCGGAAAGGGATAAGAGAGCCGAATTTTAGAATACAGAATTTAAAAACGCCAATGCTGGATTCAAGCTTTACATCAGCTGATTTGACCGCAACAAAAATAAAATATTTGAGAATTTGTTCAGATCACTTTTTGTCAGGTTAGAATTTAATTTAAGTGATATATAATTAATTTAAAAATGTATATAGGAAAACCAGCTGAATTTGGAGATAGTTCTAATCCGGACTACATTCCGCATCTAAACATGGGATATCGAACTTCAAAAGGTAGTAACAGTTCTGTTGGTTCTACGATATAAGCGATTACAAAATAGAAACAAAAGAAAAAAGACTACTCTGCAAAGGTATGTATACAATTTAATTAGATTTCTATCAGAATCTATACAATTACTATACACTCAAAATAAAACCAATTTCAACTGATGAAGACTAGTATTTACCTAAAATAAAAATATTTTATGCATAAGGGTGCTGGCATTATGTTACTTAACTTTAAGTCCGAGTTACTCTGTAAAAATATAGATTTTAATAACTTCCTGGTTCATTTGTAGAAGCTAAAATATGCGATAGTTTCTATTAATTATAACGACTAGAGTTAATTATTGAGAAAAGGTTAACTTAAATATTTTTTGTTACAGGAAAATCTTGAAGATGAATTGGTTGAACAGGTACATGTAGCGAATGTTGTTGAATCAGAAAACATTTATAGTGGACTGGATGAAAATGCAACAAATAAGTTGGTCCAAACAGACATATCTAATGAAGAAATTGTTATCAACGAAAGACTTTCTTTAGAAGTTAAATATTTAAACCAACAACTTTATACATATAAAAGTAAAATAAATTCACTTGTAATAAGTGAAGTCATGTTTGAGGACAATGATAAAATCACAAAGTTTTACACAGGATTGCCATCATTTACAGCATTAATGAAGCTTTTATATTAGTAGAAGATAGTATTAGTAATATAACATCCATGTCGAAGTTTCAACAATTTATACTTACTTTGATGCATCTAAGATTGGATCTTATGTTTAGGGATTTGGGTTACCGTTTCAATATAAGTACACAAACAGCATCAAGAATTTTTTATAAGTGTTTAAACGTCTTTTATATGTATTTAAAAGTTTTATAATATGGCCCGAACGAGATGAACTGATTGCAACAATGCCAGATTGTTTCAATAAAAATTTTGGGAATCGAGTTACAACTATTATAGATTGCTTCGAGGTGAAGATTGAAAGATCTAGTAATTTGAAAGCACAAGCTGCTACGTGGTCTAATTACAAACACCACAACACAATAAAAATGTTAATAGGAATTTGTCCACAAGGTGCGATCACCTTTATTTCGAAGGCTTATGGTGGCCGTAACACAGATCGAATGATAACTGAAAATGTGGCATTTTAAATTTTCTTTACCAGGCGATCTTGTATTAGCGGATAGGGATTTTTAATTCAGGACTGTGTTCGAATGAGACTAGCAGAAGTTAAAATCCCTGATTTTTTGAAAAATAAAAAACAATTGGATCCTGCACAAGTTGAATCTACTAGGAAACTGGCAAATGTTAGAATTCATGTAGAACGAGTGATTGGAACTGTTCGTAGAAAATATAAGATTTTAGGAAATTTATTGCCTCTCTATACTGTAAAAAAAAGAAATCTTGATCTAAACATTCCTGTCATAGATCAAATATTAACAGTCACATGTGCACTGACAAATTTATGTCCATCTGTAGTTGTTTGAGTGTATATAATCATAATGTTAAGTTTAAATTATAATTTCATTAGCTTAAAAGGTATCTTGTTTAAATAAGTTTTTATGGTAGAATAAAGTATATATTTTACAATTAAAAACAGGTTACATGAATTACGAGTGTTCAAACAAAAAACTAGACTGGCCGTAGAATTAAATTGGTTTAATTATATGTGTACACATAAAATACAATCAAAATAATGCGTGGTATTAAAATGTGATATAAATATATCCTAAAATTTACAGATACTTAAACTGTGTATCGACTGCTTAGTTAAAAAAAAATGAGCAAATGCCAAAGAAAATGCTAAGACCTGCCTAGCCCAATTTTTTTATTTGAACACCCGTCAGATAGTAACACAAAGTTTCAAACAAAAAATTGATATTCAAAGAAATTACGTTAATTTCGTTAAATAATAATTAAAATAAACAAAATGTAATTTAGACAATAAAGATTTAACAAAGTCTCATCTTTCTCTATCTGCACGACACAAACTTCATCATTATGAGAACTATAAATAACAAAATCGCATAAATTCACGTTCAAGAGGGCCATCCCTAACTGCACTTGTCCATACCTACGCATGTTTAGGATTTAAATAAAAAGGAAACTGTTTTGATTGATCAATTTTATGAATGACAAGTTATGCATTAAGGTATCTATACCTTGAGACGCACCTAATGTGGGCATTTAATTTCGATCAATTTATAAATTACTCCATAATGCATTTTCAACCCATCTGGACTACAGGCCAGCCAAGGTACTGACGGGTTTACAATCAGTCCAACTTCGTATGTCTTTCCATACTGTTTCTCGTAAGCCCGCCGAGCAAAACTTTCCATATTATTGCCATATGCGGTGTCTTTATTTCCGGTAAACTTTTGATTTAAACACATCTCAATTTTTCTTGGCCAATTAGGATTTTTATTGCTACAGTATGTGTATAATTGGTAGCATCTAGAAGCAGTGATCCTACATCTCCTTTGTTTTTTCCATTCACTATTATTCTGGCCAATTGTTTTTGCAGCTATATCTAGAGCTGTGTTAGGGTTACTTCCACGTGTTTCTTAAAATACTCTGTTTCTTTAGCTTCTAAAGAAATGGTTTGGAGGTATGAAACGTTACAATCTTGAAGATTTAACATTTGAGGGCCTCCACTAAAATCAGTATGTAGGAGTTGGCTGCTTCGAAGGTGGTGTGATAGAAGCGGTATTACTAGATGAACCTATGTATCTTTGCTGGATATGTTAGTACATAAATTCATTTAATCATTTTGAAGGGTAACATCTATCACACAGCTATAACCTGTCAAATAACTGTGGAAAGCAGATAGAAAAATAACCACTTCTAGCATATATGTACAGTATGCTGAACCATCTAACTATTAATGTTAACATGTATGCGAGAACTGTTTATTTTCACTTATGGAATAAATTTATTACCTGTTATAACGGTTGTTTTTGGTGTTGCTTCTTGAAATGGTCTTAATATTTTGTGAAGAGCTGATTCATCCTGCATCCTATAATCCTTGAGAAAATCAATAACATCATTTCTAAAAACAACGGTTGCTTTTCTTTTCTATTCGATGTTACTGTTTCCGATCTTGATTTTTGCTTCCATAAAGCAGTAGGTGATCGGAAGTCTATTTCATCAACAGGTAGATGAACTTCTAGTTTTGTTGGGGTAATCCAGTAAGCCAGTCTATCAGTAACAGATGATACATGGTTTCTTTCCATCAAGGCAAACAATATTGCAGCAACGTGACTGCATGCTTCCCCTAGACCTGTGCAGTCGCAATGTGCAGCAACAATCTTCCCCATTCCATCTAAAATGTACCAAGGTTTCAATGGTGCTTCGTTGATTCTTTCTGAATGAAGAACCTACAAGTATGTGCTCACAATAATTATAAACTATTACATAGAAATGGTCATACCTTTCCTAAAAATAAATAATTGTTAATAATCTTGGTGACTTTTAGGTCTTTCACCCAATTACAAACAACTTGGGCAAATGCAGACACACTTTTGTATGCTCTTATTTCTGTTTGTGTCAATGGGCTAACTCTCAAAAGAAGGTATTCCATTATGTCCTCTTGCTTAATTATCGGAGCATCTTGAAATTGATTTGAAAAATCCTTATCTCGCAGATCATATGGATCGACATTATTTATTAATTTTATTTTATTTATATACCGCCCCTGATTTTCACTACTAAGGGATTGAAAATATTTGCTGTAGCAATAGTCCATTTTAAAAGTTAAAATATATATGTCCAAAAATACAGTTATTAGTTTATAAATTATTTTTAATAAAACTATGAATTATTTACAATAACCAGAACTATCTACACTTTTATACACTAAAATTATTAAACAAAAACTGTAATACAAATTATTTTATATATGATTATACGTGTTGATTTGCTTTGTTGCCCTCCAGATCAGCTGAACGACGCCATATTAGTGACGTAGGTGGAAACGACCTATTGAGCGGCTGTTTATATTTGTACGGAGTATACGATTTCTTCAGACATTCTTTCTTTTTAAGGAATTTCAATAAACACAACGAAAGTAACAAAAAGTGTTTATTTATTTATAATAATTACAAATGTGTAATTTTAATAATTTTTTTATGCTGTTTTTTGTTTGTCGTTTATTTTTTGTGTTATGAGCTTGACACCCATCGTGCTGATACCAAACAACAGTATCCTCTTCAGCAACTTCATTACAAATGCTGGTAGCACATGGTCAATTAATAGATCCCATTACTTAACAGCAGTAAGTGTACCCTCAATAAAAAGGACCTATATTACGGTATTGGAAAATATCCCAGCCCAAAATTTACTAATTGGGGATATTGGCGTGAGCTGGTATAAACAGATGAGGGTTTTCTGTGCTCGAAAACGGTAATTTTGAATGATTGGTGTTCATGTAATGTGAAAGTGCATTCATCAGTAAAACAGATTTTTAATAAAGTTATCGTCATTATTAGATTTTTCCATTAAAATTTCACTGAAATTCTTTATCTTTTTTTGGCATCCGTTCTGAAAAGCTCTTTGATGTTGAGAATAATGGTAGGATTTATACTTGAAGAATTAGTATTCTATGTACACGACTTTTACTTAGACCGCAGTCAACACTTAGTTGTCGAACACTTATGATCGGATTATGCTGAACTGCTGCTAGTACATCAATCTCGTCGTTGTTGTTGTTAGGCCTGTGAAGCTGCACCGGCTTTGGCCGCTTGTGAACACTCCCAGAAATTTTGAAAGGTTTGAAATACTCGCATGACTGTACTAGCACTTGGGAATCGGTCGATCGGAAAAGTGCAGCAAATAATGCTGAACAGTTTCTATAGCTTTAACTACTGCGTAGCCATTTAACCATTTGAGCTTTTTCAGCAGTTGTATACACACTCATTATTGCAGAAAATTATAAAAGTAGCGCTAATAATTCAAATTTAAGTTAGTTGCTGCAACTTCAGAGCAATCAAAATGACACATACCGACGTCGCATTGGTTGAAAATTTCAAAGCACTAGTAGATCCATTCTATATTTTGCCTTAATAAAAATCCTATGTTGCGTTCTCCGTGGGACACACGGTATATACCGGGTGATTCAGCTAACCCGTTCATTAGAAGTTTATGGAATTCCCCATTGAAATATTTGTTTAAAAATTTGAATAGGGGATTGCTCGAAAAGTTCTATTTAATTAAAATATTTCAGCTCTTCTAGCACTGGCTACCAACTTTCTTATTTTTTAAATAGAATGATATATTTTTTTGTATATTTGGATTGTACGCTAAAATCTGAGTTACTTTCATGTAGCTCAACCTATATGAAAAATCAATAGTTTTTGAGATATTCTCATTTTTTGAGAAAATTGGTTTTGTAGTATTGTTTTCAAACGCTTGTCAATGATTGAAAAAATAAGTTATAGTAACAAAATTTGGGCTGTTAAGTTTTAAATGATGTGTAATTTGACATCTCATTATTTACAGGTTGTTCAAAATGTTTGACTAAATCTGACTAACTTCAACTGCCCAAAAGTCAATTTTGTGCCAGATTTCAAATGTTAATAAACAGTTAGGTATGAAATCCATATCGCCCCCTGCGTGGATCATACTAATCCCTGGCCAAAGGCAGGGATTAATTATAAAGAAAGACCGCGAAATGAGCGAATAATCCTTCGTTACTGTTGTCATTCCAGCATCGTGATTGGGTATGTCCACTGTGAAAAAGAGCTTTCATCCAAAAAAGACGATCGGTCTGTTTTCTTGACGATATTGTTTAATGTTTTGAAGGTACACTATCCTTTTTTTTCCCGAATATTTTATTTTTCCATTAAAATTCTTCTGTTGTCCACTGTTTTCTTCCACTTGAAGTTAAGTTTGTGAAGGATTACCCTCAGCGATTTCTCTGAACCACTCCAACCCAAATCTTCTATTAATTTATTCCGTAAGGATTTTATGGACGCATGACCGTATTCCGTTTTATGGAAGTTATAAATGATTCGTCTTATTATATTCAGATCGTATTGAGCAACATCTGTTACCGGGTGACTTTTTGTAAATATAATTGTACTTTTATTTTTTCGGATGATTCTTTCGCTTCTTTCTGATCCGTTCTATTGTTGTGGCTGACACCTTTGTTGCATTTGCAGTTTTCTCCTTGATGCTCCGTAGGGTTTCGGTTTCTTCTTTTGTGTTAAAAGTTTTAAAACACGTTATGCAATACTTCTCGCGATTGACCGTTTAAGATTTTTCCAGACTTAGACATTTTTGTATAACCAATTAGGAATCAGTATATATCTAGATCGTATTATTAATTTGCAAAAACTAATATGCATGCCACAAGAAGCAGGATATTTACATATTAAACCTGCAATTGAAATCATTATGTTAATCGCTTATAAAGTATGTTTTTTTTAGTTGTCCTTTAAAATAATTTTCTAATGGGTTCCTAATGCTTAGGTACATTAAATTCACTTGCATGAGTGATATTACAAAAATACATTAAAAATTATCTATTAGACAAACGGCTGAAATTCCTACATACTTTCAAGGATAGAGAGAGTTATTATGCAAACATGATTAACAAAACTGTTACTAATAGAAATATTGTAATTATTCATAATACACATTCTTACAATATAATAAAATTAAACATATAAGTGGGATACGCCACTGCTTGGTATTTTATTATAATCGGCCCCCACCGTAGTTCTTCGGGATGCGCCGGCTTCTCGTCTTCTTACGCGCCGCGTACCTTAATCATTTTCGGTTCGAAATGAAATTTCTTAACATTTTTAAATATTTCTTTCAGTGCAATATAAAATATTGTTGAATAGATTGAATTAGGTAGATCGGTCATGGGTAACACCATTGATTATAAAGTTTACTTATTTATTATTTATTTATTTCTCAACAGACATTAATGTCAAATTATAGAGAAAAACTAATAATTTACATATGAAATATTCAGAACAAAAAAAGAAAAATCTAAATTCAAATCCAAATTAAGATACATTTGAAAGTTCAATTAAACAACTTTTAAATTCTTTGGGACGTGCCTTAAATATATCAATATGATCTTGGATGGTATGATATAAAATATACATGCGATACAATGGTGAGTTGAAATGATGCAGTGTGTGAGGGTCTTGTACTCAAAAGTTAGATTATTTCGACCACATAAGCGTGGAACATGAATATTTATCGAATTTCATATGAACGGATCATCAATAAGAAAATTTATGATTTTGTACAGATAATATATACATATATGGTTATGCTTAGTTTTGATCGGTATAAAGTTGAATTCAGCAACAAACTATTGTAACTAATATTACAAGGAAGAAAAGAATGGTGTTTGTAAAGGTACAAATATTTAAGAAAGCGTTTTTGTACTTTCTCTAACAGATTTACAAACTTAATTTGCTTTGGGGACCAAACACAAGCGCAGTAGGTTAATTTACTTAGAACTAATGATTCATATAATTTTTATAATAGATTCAGTGGAGGTAAACTCCTACAGTTTCGAATAATAAATCCAACGGTCTTGCTTGACTTATTAACAATATGATTGATATAAGCATTAAATAACCGACATCAAGTATACTAAATCCTTTACTGAGTCTAGGGTAATTTCTTTCTCATCAATTTTATACCGATGTATAAATGGATTCTTTTTCCTGATACGACACCACACTAGATTTGGCGATATTTATAGGTAGCCATTGTTGTTGCACCATTCATTCATCAGTGTCAGACTATTCTGTAACGTTGCGCAATCCTCCATAGAGTTGATTACATAAAACAATTTAATATCATCCGCATATTGGCTACAAAGTACTACACACATTATTTATGAACAACAGAAATAGCAAAGGTCCTAAGTTGGAGCCTTGAGGCACACCACTTACACTATTATACTTTAGAAACATTGTTTTTGATACACAAAATTTATACGATTAGATAAGTAAGAGAGATCACCGTTATGATGTTACAGCTGATATCAAACATTTTCATATACTTAATACTTACTTACGTTACTTTACAATCAATACACATGAGTAACACTAATAAAGAGAGAAAAAGCGCCACCTCAATATCTTTTAAAGTAATCGATAACTTTTTAAAGTAAAGAAATAACGAAAACATACGTCGATCGAATTAAGACAATCACAAGGAAAGAACACAAAATCCAACACATAGAATGCAACAGATTAGTTGTTTCTCAAATTTTTATCTGTTCCAGCGTGTTGTATGCTGCAGTCTATGTTTGAGAGCACCCTTTGAAGCCACCATTTCTTCCCATGTTAACGTTTACCTTCTCCATTGTATAGGTTTTAAAATTAACGAGAATTCATAGAGGAACTTTATTTTAAAAAAATCCTTAATACAATGTAACTTATACTTATAGCATGCCAAATTCAATTAACTGTATATACGTCCATCTTTTCTGAAAATACATACAGCCCCTAACATACACTGTATCACAGACAGTTTAAAATTACATTACAGCCCTAAGCGTCGTTACACTTACACAAATAATTGGCACATTTCAAGAAGGGCTTTAAATCTTAATGTGCTTTAATGAACACGTTTATAAGATCTACCTTTAATAATTTGGTCAAAAGTAAGTCAAGGTACTTTTCATCACTAACTTAAAACACTAAAACAGTCTAATAGCAAAATTTAAAGTAGTTGAGACATTAAAGCGATATAAGCAATAACCTACAGAGTAATTGCAAAGTTTTTTAATTTATGATAACGGCGCAACAACCTTATCAATCTAAGCTCTGATTGAACAAAGCCGTCCCCTTGGAGGGGCAAGAATGTTAATCACAAAGGATTGAGGGCACGCAGTTAATGTCAAAGGTTTTGTAACGTGTAATAATATTTATAAAACAGAAGTTTGAATATATTCGTTTCGGTTTATTAAAAGACCTGAAAGCAAACGTGTGTAGTTGCCTTAATTGTCCAATCAATCAAATTTACAAGCAAGCTCATTCTTTGGATTGGAACAACAAGTTTAATACAGTACATTTTTTAAGAAAAACGAAGGAAAGCCAGTTTATTTTCGACTGGCCAAATATTTGTTCATAAAAATGCTCACAATACACAATTTTTGCTTTAAAAGAGCAAAATTTACCGCACTCCGTTCAAGGAATGTTGAACTAGGAATTGCGTACGTTTGGCAAGAAACCAATAATTTAATGAGTATGTAATTTTAACACTTAGTTGAGAATTTTAAATGAAAATTAACAAACCAAATTATATTCAAGTAAGTGTTGCATTAAAAAGAGGATGAAAAATTGTTTGAATGTTGAAATCGGGGTTGTGGATAACGGATCGATACTCGATTCGGCACCAAGAAGTTTGTGATAAACATAAATATTGGTTTGAATGAATAAATTTACAACATTCCAAGTGAAATATACTATTTTTACTTCAAGTGTATATTGCTGGTCTTCTCGAGTGTTATAGTGATGTTTTATTCCTCAACGAATCAGGTTAGTACTTAACCGAGTACCAACCTAAATAGATGTCAAAACACAACAACTGTTGTTCAATGACGCTTGAAGAAAAAGTATTTGTAATGTGTCAAACTTCCAGGAATGTATATAAATAATAGTAAGTATGTCACTATTCACAATAACATCTTAACTTGTTTTTTCTGTTCTATTATGAAATATTGAAACTATACAAAATGATCACTTTTCCTACTTGTTACACAACATACTATTTCCTACGACCGCTAGTAAAATTGACAATTTCTTACAGACTATTACAATTCAAAATTAGTGATTCCATACAATTGTGCGGAATGGGCATGTGAAATTATACATGTTTACTCCGCAAGCGTCTAATAAACAAAACTTGAAATATGGCGAAAATTCCTGAATAACTGGAAGAATAACTCTATTAGCTAAACTATAACGTGTTTTAATTTTGTAGTTGTTTTTTCTGATGTTCTATCATGAAATATTGAAATTTATCTACAATAAAGTGAGTTGTATAAAAATACTATTTTTACTAGTGTACGTAGAAAAAGTGTAGTGTGCAACGCGTGGAAAAATTTGAAACTCAATCACTTTTCTCACTAGTTGCACAGTATATATTATTTCATTCTCTATCAGCTGCATCGTATATCCTATGTTTACAGTTGTAATGTTGTTTAGTCCAGTATATAGATCATCACGATACTCAAGTCAGGTAAATTTCTCAAAATAGACGGACCAATCAGACTAATATATTAGTTTACGTAGTTTCGATTCTTGTCTAAGTTATTAGATTATAGACCCAACAATAATTACTGGAGTTGAGGTTATTTTAATATTAAGAATACCAGCGTAGAAAGAAAATGTTATAAGTGTGCTAAGAGATGTTACAGTACTCGTCCTCCAATTCTGGAATCTGTGTCTTCACATAGTAGTTTAGAATCTGATATAAATGATCGAAAATTGTGATATCACGGATTAGGCTTGCCTGCCCCTGAAGTGCTACAATCTGTATAAAAAAGCGGTTCAGGAAATCATAACTATGGTTCTGCATGAAAAGAGAAGAAAATTTAAGTTGCCAAAAAAAACGAGTTCTTGATTTCCTGAAACATTATTTTCAAACAAATGGTGACAAATTGCAAGAAATGCCGTAAATTTTACCACAGAATCGTTTTTCTACGTGTTTCGCTTCTACACAAATTTGGCGCCTGGTTTCAAGTAGCAAAGAATTGGGTCATCGTTGTATTCCTGGTCGTTCTCCTTCTGAAGGTGGTCGACCAGTGGTAGTTAAGAAAAGATATAGCGACGCTGAATTAGCTCCTGGTGAAGATAAAGTTGTGATCCAGGTTCTTGGGAAATGACCATAACAACCCCTTGAGGTGAATTTTAACTCATTGGAGGTCTTCGGTAAAGGAACAGTCAAGTTATTGACACTCTCTGCAAATATTACTAAAGAAAAGTACAACATACTAATATGCGGAGATGATTTGTATCCGTCTTATTATGTTCTGAAATGAAGAAACTTATGCGCCACAAACTTCAATATCCGACAACACGTGTGAAATATCCTGCAAAATTTGTATATTTCGCCTAAAGCACTAGTTATTTTTATTGTAGGGCAATACGGAATGCATTGGTATAATCAACTAAGTATCTTTATCGTCGATTGATTGATCGATGGAAAAAATCTTTTCGCAAAAGGAAAAGTTTAAATTAACGTTAACAATGGTGCACGGGAAAGTGCTTAAGGCGTGACAAACAGTTCCAGAAAGCCTTGACAGCAATAATTGAACGATACCGCTAGTGTCAGTTGATCCTAACAGTTTATACATTTTCGAGCCTCCGTTTTATATTCGTCGTTTTCAATGTTGGATAGAAGAGAAATATTCAAACAGAACTTTGTCCGCAAAGTATTGATCTATGGACCCATTATTGTAAATAAAGCAATTCTTCCTATTGATGAACTAGAATCGAAAAATAGAAACATTAGGCGATATCGTCAACCACGCACTAGAAAAATTTACGCGGAAAAGTAAAGGAAAGGACTTATTCTTAGTCTCGATACATTGTTAAGTTCATCTAGTGTTACAGAAAGACCACAATGTTAAGATTAGGGATTACACACCTTTTCCTAAACGGCATACCAAACTCAGAAGGAGTTGAAGATGACAAGCTGCACCAGTACGTTTTCTTCAATTTAGATCTTGCATGACTTGAAATATCTGTTGTTAAATTTTGGACACGTTTGATAAACTATATGAAGATTTCAATCGCGTACATTAAACCCTAAACCACCGTGCTCCGTCGCCTTGTCCATACACTGTAACATCCCACTTACCGACCGAACCACCGTACACGAGCCACATTTTGCAGTTGAGACAACCACAAGTTGTGGTTAACCCGACCGCAAATAGTGGTTGAGACAACCACATTTTGCGGTTTGTTGTGGTTGCATTGACTTTATATGGCAATGCACTGCGGTGTCTGCTCGAACTGCATGCCGACTGCAGACGCTCGTTTCGACAGCGACGTGACTGCATTTTGCGATCGCAACCGACTGCCAAATGTGGTTCGTGTACGGCAATTCTAAATGTCTATTAGATTTCTTTAATTAGCTATGCCCTGTTGCATACATGCTAGTTAAATCCGTTGTTAGGTAACTATCCTTCTGTAACATTTAAATTACGATTATGCAAACGGGCTTCATATTCTTAAATATTTTGAACATTGATTATAAGACCATTACAAGCTAATATCGGTTGTTACTTAATAATTTTCATCTAGTTACCCTCCCAATGTATTTACACATAATTTTTACTATACCGCTCTATTCATTTGGCTAATTAAGACAGTGTAGGCTGCGAATCAATTGTCAATTTTGAGGTTACTTTAATATTCATTTAAGGCATATTCCGTATGACTATTTTATAGAGCGGCAGTCACTAAACGAATATCATTTATCAACACCTTGTACATATTTTGATGTTTTATTGATTTTTGTTGGGATGAACATTTTTAAAGAAATTGTCTCAACTTCATACTAGAATTTGGAGGATTATTAAATTCAACTCAAATTGTCTCAATTTTAACTTATAGTAAAGGCTGTGATTGAGAGGAAAATCCTTATTAGAAAGTCGTTTAAAAGTATAACCGCGGTCATAGCAAATAATAATTAAATGGTTTGTTATTTAAGGCAATTTATGTACGGAGAATACAACTAAAATATGTTTTTGATGATATATGTATCAGCCCATAAAATATGAGCAATATTTATTCAGTTTGGGACCAAACTTCTCCGCGGTGAACCATCTCGGCGACGAAGTGGAAATGCTGCAGAAGATAAAGGTATTCTACCAAAATTTATTTTTGGTGGGTCACTGACCAATTGATCTGAATAACCTGCCCCACTAGTATTAACATTGATACAACCACTGCTAAACAAAGAAAAGACGAGCCGTCAGTAAAAGGATTGCTATGAAAATAAACTAAATAAAAGTCAAAAGGAAAAGATAATAATTTTAAATAGAAAATGAAAAAAAGAGGTTACAGTACTGTTCGCAATCCAAACTTAATCAATTACACTAATCATAATGAAATGCAAAAAAAATGAAAATGGGATACAAAAATTGATTATAAGGACATAATAGAAGGAGTTGGTGGAAACGGAAAATTTTGATATTCGAATAAAACTAGTTGATTGATCACAAATGGGAACATTATATTCCACTAAATAAATTTTCCAAGAACGGGAAGACAAGCTTCAGGTCCCAACAAACTAGACTTTCAGCAAAACCAAAATCCGACTTTTAAGAAATTGTTTTTTTAACTTTTATACGCATGCGTTTTTCAATATCATTTGTGTATTAGAATAACAAAATAAAATTTAGTGTATTAATGTACTTTTACCACAGTATACATCTACAAATGCAGTAGGTGCACTTGAGTGAATTTTTGTACGAAAATTCATTCGCGCAAGTTACAGCGCATTTGTCAAATTCGTTATTGTATGTAGTAAAACTTACCACCAGAGGCGTAACATTTCAAAAGCTAAAAATGTATGTTAGAAATAACTGAAACTAGATTTGCAGTTTTTTCATGCAATCACTATTGTGATTTAACATAAATTAAAAACAAATGACTGCTTTTTCACATTACTCATTCTGATTTAACACGACCGACGGATCCCAATTATAAGAAAATTTTACTTTAGTTGCCGCCACTGGTTGCTGTTTTAACCTTGCTGCAACTACTGCATTCGTATACTGTGCTTTTACAAATGATTTGGACTATTTGATGATTGACATTCATTTTCATTTCTAAAAATAAACAAGAAAAGATTTGGCTACTATAAAATAATTGTTAAAATTGCATTACATATTTTTGGTTGTACAAGTACTTGTTATTTTATTTATCAAATTTTTACCCCAGAAAAACCTGCTTTATTTTAGAAAACTAAGGTAATAAAAATAAATTAGTATTGTGAAACTCAAACAATATTTATTTTTCCGAAATCGTCACTAAAGTACAAAAAATCGGCAGTAAAGTAATTCATTATACGACGATTTTTAAGTTCACATTTTCGCCGGTAGAGATGTGTAAAATGTATGTAAATTTTAGAACCGAGCATGCGCGGCGGGAGCATTTAACGTAAAAAGAAAACAGTTGATCACATTTACTGAAAGAATGTTATAAAATTGTCAGATTTTGTTCAAATTTTGGGATTTCGGAAAAATATAATATGTACCTCAGCACTGAAGTCTTTTTGTACTCACCGCTTGGGAAATGACATTTGATATAAGCGTATAGCCAATCAGGAAGCTATTTTTCCCACATCAGTTCTGAAAAAATACAAAAACACTGGCATTCACAGACATGGAAATAATGACGTCGTAATCCAAATATAATATTTAGTTGTTAAAAATCATTTTCCCAATGATTTTGTTAATAAAACAAGAATTAACCTTGAAAAATCTACACAAAGTTATTAAAAATGTATAGTGCCATCTATCCAGCATGTATATTACTACAACTAAAAACGTCAACTCATAGCCCTCTGCTAACTATATTAAAATTTGACATTAATGTAAAATAGTTGCTAACCAAAGGAAAGGAACACCAACTGCAGCGTTATTTAACCAACAGAAAAACACCAAAACTGCACCAGTAATATTGGTGCAGTTTTGGTGTTTTTCTGTTGATAGTTACTAACATTTATTAACGAAATATTTGCTCGATACAAAAATATTGTACAAATTTCTGGCGGGAAGATTATTCTAGCATTCGTGTAATTAAAGCAATCGCTCACTTCGTTCGCTCGATGCTTTAAATGCGCTCATGTAGGAAAAAGTACTTCCCGAACTTGATTCGTAAATAACTATTTTTTACGTTAGTCGATTTCGGAAAAAAATATTTTTAACTGAGGCACCGCAATCCCAAAAATATGTGAATTCAATGAAGATTCATAACCAATCACATCGTGTGTACACACTATAAATAAAAAATATTTAGGCAAAAGGTTATTGAGTTATATAGTACCTATATTGCTTTATTCAAATTTTGTTATGCGAACAAAGTAACCAAAAATGAATTGAACATTCAAGTTTCTGTTTTAAGTGAAATTATCACACCGGGCGAGGATTAAATCCTATGATTGTGCGTGTTAACGCATTAAACTATATATATATATATTTAGGAGAAGAGCTGCCTAATCAGACTTAATCTTTTGAAAATATCACAGAACTAAAAAACATTTTAGTGATATTTTTATCCCTCCCTATGAAAAACAAAATCAGTTTACGTACATACCTTTAGACATCAACTAATAAAATACGTAATTGCACGTTTCTAAGGCACTCTTTTAGAGGAACAATTTGGCAGTTCTTGAGGTCAATAAAATTAACCCTTCCTACGTTAAAGCAAAGTAACTTGACCTAAGTTCTCCGATATGACCATTTCCATTATGGATTGAAAACAACTTGCACATTGGCGGTGTCGGTGGCGGTAGTGAAATGAGGATACAGCACTTTCCGAGAGTCATTATTGCGTAGTACAAATTTATGTTGTATAAACAAAGCACCACGATCGACATCCTTGTCGGGTCCTTTGTAGTCGGGAAAATACAATCGCAAATGCCTTTGAGAATATAAAATCTTCTCCCTGAATAAATCAAATTTATTCAAGAGCAAAACGAATGAAGCTTCACGAAAAAATGGATTATTTACTATTTGTCCAAATAAATTTAAACTTTCTTCTAAACGATTGACGTTCGGATCTTCCTGCAAAACGACAATATAACGTTGATAAAAATTAACTGTGTGATATTTACCAATAGAGTCATATCGTATCCGCTAAGAGAAACGACAAAAAGAACTGCTCGAACGTCGTCAAAACAGTAAATCCACTTTCGCCTTTGAGATCTTTGCCCGCCCACATCGTACATACTAACGATCATATCATTAATCTTGAAATGAGTTTCTATAATTCCTTGAGTGCGAACTCTTGCTCTTAGAACATCAGTGGGCGTTGGTACGTACTTAGCGTCGCAGATTCTATCCATATTTTCAAATAAATAGAGCGCAGAATCGTTAAGTTCATATTCATATCCTCTAGCGACAGCTAACCGTACCCCACGGTCTGACCAAAGGGCTTGCAGCGAAGCTGATACGTTTGGAAGTACCGTAAAGGACATGTCGAAACAACTTCTACTTTGGAGAACCACTTGAGCGTGTACCTTATTTCTGGCGTATTCTAAATTAATTCTCAGTAATCCCATTCCGGCCAACACGTACTTCATCGACGCAAGCAAGTTATCAAGTACTGTCGGTCGAAAGCTACATAATTCCGTAGTCGTAAACCCATCTGCGTGTATTATCTTCATTTGTTTCACCAGGGTGCTTTTACCGCTTTCGCCCGCCCCTAAAAAATGATATAAACTTAGAGATTTTCCTGACAGCACTAAGTAACTGTTAGTGTTATTTTTGATAAACCGGCTAATATATAAAAGATCATCTCCAGATGATTTGTCAAAAACTGAAGACGTTTTAAACAGTAAATTTATTTGTTGTGTGAAATGTACCTAATTTAAATGAAGTAGTTATTCGACAGTTTCTAAACAATATCACCCCAAACTGTATACATTTTTGAATTACAACCCTTTTCTACAATGCTCTTATTTTCACTTTTCAGGCAAATTTTTGCCGAGGTGCACTTTCTATATGATCTTATACATTTTTCGTCAAATGAATGTGGAGATCTCGCGACGCCTATTATAAAATTCTAGAAAAATTGTAATTTTTATCTACAACAACAACAAAATTACAAAATATCGTAATTGTCATCCGGTGTGGCATGTATGAAGTAGTACATTTTTTGCATAAAATAAATAATTAGGTACTCAGTTATTGGGTATTTTAATGGTTCCTTTGAGAATATTAATAGATGTTTTAGTCGACCCTAACAAAAAGTGAATTTTTAATACTCAAAAGCAACCGAAAAATATCTGTTTTCTGATCGCTTTCCTTTTCAGCCGCTCTATAGTAGCGCCATCTATCAATATTTGCTTACCTTACATAACTACATCTACAATTGACAAATTAACATTGACATTCTTAGTAATAAATATGTTATCAACATAACTTTGTTTCAATTAATATTTATAATTTTAATAATTTATTTTTACAAAAAGAAGTAGGCTAAGTATGTCATCAAAACACACGCTGTGCGTTATGGTAATCACATCGCACAACTAGGAATTTTACTTGGGTAACTGAATAATTACGGAATTAACAATTAATTTATCTATTTTTAAAGAAAAGTAAACTCTGAACGTTTAGCATTTTTAAATTTATAAATCAATAATAAACCAGCGAACACTACTGCATATATACGATTACCTAACACGAGACAGTGCTATACAGGTCATTGTTTCAAGTATTACGTCCCGCCATTCTTATAGATGCTGGTGGTGATTTATTAGCATTGAAAAACCATGGTGGGTGGCAGCCGTCTAGGAACACTGAAGACTATGTGAAACGTTCTATATCGTTCATTCACGGCCAGAATAAAATTGCTTCAGTAATAATCAAAACCAATAGTGTCATTTCTACTGTCAATACCAAAGAAATTGTTCTGTTAAATAACAGTGTGACAAGGAGCAACAGAATTCAACAGTAGTCCTTCGCTGAGTTTCTGTTTGTGTTTGTTTGCAATTGTACAAATCTCTTGGGTCATTTAGAGCAGACAATTTGACTGTCGATAAAATCTTTAAATTACTAAGCCCTAATTTGCATTAATTTTGTCAAATAATTATTGCAATTGGTTTTAGGATCGTTTATATTTGATCTTATTTGTTTAAACATCCTCGTCAAATCTGAGTACTTTGTTTACTTCCACTTTGTATTAAGATAATCCCACAATAAAACTTAGCCAGTCTTATGCATAGTCTGAAATTAAAATGGTACTAACTTTAAAACAGTTTCAACTTTGGGTGTAACCGTAAACCGTAGGTATAAGGCATTTCAACGCTTTTTGCCAAAATGGCGTCTGTGGGGCAAACAAACCTTTGTTTTCATTCGAATGTGTGTAATTTCTGTTTATTTTTTGTACTTTTAGGTGTTGTTTTAATTAAGTTATTATATAATTTGTGAAAGAGTATTTGAACTCAATTTATGTTTAAACTTACAAATAACAGGGATTCTAAAAACTTAACACTGTCACGATTTCCTCTACTGCCACAGTTTCACTACACAACTAAATGCTGGCATTATGGTACATTACAAATCAATTAAACGTATAAACTATATTAAAATCCTATAATTCAATGATAAAATCCATCTAATTATACGTAAGTTTGCCCTACAGTAGCCATTTTAAAGGTCTTTGACAGCGCATTGAAATGCCTTATTAATAGACATAAATTAACTGTACTAACCTTAGTTCAGTTTTACATATTTAAACCATACAGTTTAAATACAATTCTAACCTAACTTTTTGTCAAAAAATTAACTCATAAAAGAAATTACCCTAACCCGGTGTATTTTGTGTTTTATAATGGAGTTTGATTTTGATATAAATGCAGAAATAGAAGAAGTAGATGAAGCTGATGAAATAATATTTATAAATAGTTACTCCAAAATGTACCAAAACCGCAAAAATTATTACTAGTTTAATATAGAATCAACATCATCAACACCACACCAGTCTACCAATTTCTTCAGAAATTTAAGTTATGAGAATGGTGCTGGTAAGAATGTAGAAGTAACAAACTTGACAAAATTTATTTTGTTATGAAAGTATTAACATTACAATTATATTTGATTACAATTGATTATCTTCATTGTAACATCGTGTTCTATTTTTATGTGGATATTTATTCTTACATTTACACAAACTCCTCCATTAGAAAAATTGTCTACATTGACATAAAGTATTTCCGTATCCTGTAATACCTTGGATATCCGCTCAGGAATAGCCCCAGTCTGTAACTAACCTGAAATAGTACCTATTTTTATTTGAACAATTAAAATATTTTTACTTTACCTTTTTATTGAATCTTTTTTGTTGTTTATGTTTGCTACCATTTTTCTTCGATTATATCCACAAATTCCTCATGAACCTAAGCTTTCTTCACAGAATGGTTTCAAAATTATTTTCTTTTCCTATAATGAAACTCTTACAATTATGCTATAATATGTTTACGTCTTACCTGTTCTAGCTGTCTATTTTACTCTCTCACAAATTGTATTAAAAAGATTTATTTATACACAACGAAAAACACATGTAACAAACACACTATATTAAATTTATTTGTTTGATTTTTGTCCTGTCATTTTAAAATGTACAAAATTGCAGTGTTGCTAGCTTGAAAGCTTTCTTAAATTGAGTTTAGTTCGGTTTTTGTTAGTACGGTTTTAAGAAAGTACTATACATAAGGCAGAGAATGTTTAAAACACTTGATTAGGAAGAGGGGTAAATGAACCCAATGTCCAATGGGACAAAAAAATCTTCTCTATATCTTCTAATTATCTTGTTAACCGCCCTGTCTCTCCAGCGGTCATTATTTGTTCTTTTGAATAATGATATTATTTTCTTCTTCTTATTAATTGAGTTAAATTTATAAAATCATCTAAAGTTGTAATTCCAAATGGACATCCTCCCAAGGATTCCTTGACGTGAAGGCATAAAAACCACTGGCCTAGACTTGAGTTACACTTCATATCAAACTATAACGACAACATATGCTAACTCGCAAAGTATTGTGAGATAATGTTTATTCCATTTATTCATAAAGGTTGAATTTTTAGTTACTCTTCTTTTGATCGTTATGCATTGAGAAATCATTCGAATTCTGAAATACGGGAGCATAATTTCAATCATCGATGTTTACACTTGAGCCATTGAAGTAATTAACAATAATTAACCAAAATACTTTTGCGTCGACTATTATACTGCAATTCAAAATTATTGGTGTATTTAATGTAATTGAAGTACTTTTTAAAAAATTATTCAAAGTATTCTTTTAAACACATTAAACACATTATAACCATTCTCTTTAAGCAATAATCGATTGAAATTAGACAATGTAATAAAACGTGTAAATTTGTTCATTCAAATTTAAGACCGTGTTGAAAATAATTTGTTTAGTTATAATGTTAGGTTCTTTTCTATTCATAATTGGTATTTTGTAAAAAGTCAAAGCCAAATATCATTAAGTTTTTGGAGAAAAACATTTGCTTGCGTTAAGAATTCAATTAAAAACCAGAAACCAGAAATGTTCACTAAACTTCATCATTTATATGTGTGTCATCTAAGGTGTCGTCATTTGGATATATAATAATTGGATTGACTTGAACATCATAAACTTTTTTATTCTCAACATAATTTCAGCTTCTGCATCTATAATCTTGAAGGTGAAACTGTTTTCAACACTTATTTCATTTCTGTTTGACATTGTTCTATTACACTAACGATACCTCTTCTCTAATTTCATATCCTATATTTTGTTTTAAACTTCTTCGTTCATTTTCCTGGTTTACTTCTTTATGTTGATATGGTTACAAAGCGTTAGAAATAGTTTTGGTGCCAATTTTCAAATCATATTGCTACCCCTTGTATGAACACTACTGTTAATGTGTTAAGAGTTTGTTGTTGTGTTATTCTTTATTAAAAGCACTCAACTAAGTTATGAAGTAATTCGTCTACACTCTACAGTAATTGACCTACAAATCATGCTAAAAATAAAACAAAAAATGTTATGTCTATCTGTAAAAACTAATTCATATACTAGATGTCGCAACACTTATTGGTAACTATATACGCCAGAGTACCGCGATGAATATGTCCATATAAATTGGATAGAATATACCGGGTGTCTCAAACTGATTTGACCAATCCTATAACATGATAACGAATAAATATATTTGAATAAAACAAAAACTATCCTTTATAGCTGCCAATGTACGTTAATATTGGCTGTTAAAATTACCCCTACTTTAACTAACCTTAAAAGAGACAACCTCCTCCCTTAAAATTTTAAATAGCACCCCCCTATATTTTTATACATTTTGATGCATGTTATGTCTACGACTATGAAAATTTTTACAGAATCAAAATCGGTCACTAATTAGGGAAGAAAAAGACTTTTTTATCGCAAATTTAGCACCAGAAATTAAGTGACCAGCTCGTTCCCCAGATTTATCACCTTTAGATTATTTCGTCTGGGGAACTTTGAACGACATAGTTTACCAATCTAAACCAGAAAACATAGAGGATTTAAAAAGAAAAATCACAAATGCATTTCACCAAATTACCCCTCAGATGATTCATGCCACATGTAACAGAAATCTTTTAGAATGATTTGTTCAGGCAGGAGGATTGCAATTCGAACATTTAATATAATTAATTATCAATAATTTATTACTAAGTCTCTTAAACGGATAACATATTTTAGTTTGATTTGTTTTATTGTAGTTGTTCACGTCGTCCATAATGACCGACTTGACTGAAACGTATAAATACATGTATAAATAAAAACGTCTTTTTCTAATTTTGACATGCAAAGTAACCATTTTTCATAATCAATGTAGGTTTTGAAACCATTTACTTTTCGTTACTAGTTACGAAAAGTAAACTTAACTTATTTTTTTATTTCTTATGTCACAAGTTGCAAAAACCCTATTCAAACCAGATTTATAAGAGGAAAGCAGTTGGTATTTTTCAAACCATGTTTAATTTCATTATGTACTGCATATTGTACGTTCAATTTAACGTTTACTCTGGTTTTGTCAAAATTAGAAAAAACTTGTATGTAATACGTAACGAAACATGATTTTTGTAACTCATATGATATTGCGTTACAAAAATCATGCGTTTCTGTCACTGATTACATAAATAGCTATTTCCTTCCCTAATTAGTTACCAATTTTGATTCTGTAAAAATTTTCATAGTCGTAGACATAACATGCATCAAAATGTATAAAAAATATAGTGGGTGCTATTTAAAATTTGAAGGGGTAGTTAAAGTAGGGGTAATTTTAACAGCCACTATTAACGTACATTGGTAGCTATAAAGGATAGTTTTGTTTTATTCAAATATATTTATTCGTTATCACGTTATAGGGTGGTCAAATCAGTTTGGGACACCTGGTATAGATCACTAGTTACATTTTGTATTTTAAATTATGATATTATGAGTTTGCATTATTTTATTGACAGTTCAGCTGACGTTGAAATGTCAGCTGTTTGATGTTTCAAAAACATGCTCCGCGTCTATTATACTGACCTGTTGCTGAGACTTAAGTATATTTTTGATAATAACCGAAAAAATATAAATTGTGTTGCACGCGCGACAAATGTAAGAAATGCTTGCTGATCGGTTTAGAAAGAATCTTGGATGCTATGCAAGTGCAAAATTCATTGCCGTCGCATGGTAACAATCTCTTAATCGGCAATGTATTTTTCGGCGCTCTTAATACACAAATAACTATGGTTTCATTCTCACGAAGTTATTTTTTTGGTTACTTATTTTGACTTTTTAGTTTATGGTTGTAGGGAGCCACCTTTACTATTGACAAGTATGGCAGATTTTTTTAATTTAAATTTGGCTCAAAAATCGCCGACTTTCGCGATACTCTTCGCGTATACAGTGTGTCCAAATCTGAGTAGTACTATGGGTGTCTTTGTTATTAATAAAGATAGAGATTCGGTTAAATAGGCAATGTTGTACAAATTTTCATACCGATTAAGATGCCGTTAACGGTTAACAAAGATCAAAATTCCGATCAGTTCCGAAGATATCTGAGGAAACCAAAAATGTCATTTTCGAAAATATCAATTATTTCACTTATTAGAATAGCTACTAAAAAAAAGTTCGTACAAAAGTTTTTTTTACTAATGAAGGCAAGAATGGTTTTGGAGATATTGATAGTAACTTTCTTAATTTAAATGGGCGCCATATTGAATTTTTTCATAAATAAGTTCTCTCTTTTTTCTGTTTTCAATGGTGTGTCACATTATATGCTTCAAATAAAAGTAGGTTATTATTTATTATCTGGTAAGCCATGGAAACAAATGAACTTCCATAATTGTTCAAGTTGTCACTCGATTGTTTCTTACTTTGTTTGTCAGACACGACCACATATAAACATTCGACAATTTAATCACATGAACATTTCATCGCATTTTAGTAGTGTCGTCAACGAGGTGGTGTTGCTTGTAAGACGCGTTGTCATCACATTTTTTTCTTTAATGATATGACATGTTTTACGGTGTCGAATGTTCATATGTTGCAGTGTTTAATTACCGATGTGATTAAATGTCGTAGTGTTTAACTGTCCTATGTTTAAGTGCCATATAACCAATAAAACATGACTGAAGTATTTTTCCGATTATCCAGAGTCTCCTTCAATTTTAGGATTAAAAAACTACTTAAAAATTCTGGACAAAAATGAGAGAACGAAAGAATTCTAAAACAATTAACTGAATTAATCTTGTCTTGAAAAATGTTTGCATAAAGAGTAACGTGATTAGTCTCATCCTCATGAGGCGAATCGAATGCAAGATACCTTACTCATATTCAGAAAAAACATTTAACGGTTCAATGTAACGGAATAAAATAACACACGCCTTAAATATAATCGAATTTTACAATAACACTTCACGAACATCTTAAAAATCCAACCATTTTTAAGGTACATCAAAAGTAGACATTTTATGTTGCATATTAAAAGTCCATCATGAAGAAATTTTGCGACATATAGAAGATATACAATTTTGGTAGTAATAACCGATGGGAGCACATAAATTCCAAATGGTGATCATTTTTTCGAATGTACCAGGGAACGATTTTGAAATGTTTTGCTACACACAAAACAAGATACCAAAGCATAATTTTAAGAGGATATTTGTCCTGATGTTGAGATGCACTACGATTTTCTATAGAAATAAACAACATACAACAATGAAACAAAAATTTGGAAAGAGAAATTATGATTTTAAGCCCCTCGTGTAATAATTTTTAGTTTTTCTCAAAATATGTGTTTTTGAAGAGACTAAACTTTCCAAAATAACGTGATAATGTATCCTTCAAATATACATTTTTAATTGCATCAAAACAAAACTTTAACAAATGACGGGCATGCATTAATGCCTTCTGCAATAAAATATGTAAGTAAGCTGTACAAAATTTAAAAATCTACATATCGTCACACTTATTATGTTTAATCCACATGTAGATGTTTTATGTAACTAATTGGAAAAAAGTAGTTATGGATCCGACACAAGCACAAAGGATTAGAAGTGAATACTAATAATGTACGAAATAAAGTAGACTATTATCTTTAACAAAAACTCTAAACTCCCAATCTAACAAGAAGAAATAACCTTGTGACAAAGAATAGCGTTAAACAATTTAAAAATTTCGTTCCATACTGTATCATATGTATCAATGAAGTCTAAATTTCTTTGAAATCCAACTTTGAAATGCGTTTTTAATGCCTACATTCCCTCACAACTTCTGCAGGAACAAAATCCTCCTTGATCAATTGGTAATTTCTCTTTTTTTCCAAAAGTTTATAAATTACTCTTCTTTAAAATTGTCCAACTTTATATTTCTTTAAATCTGTTGGTATCTTACTTTTATAATAAATATCATTGAGAAACACAACTAGCTATTTTTTTTAGAAAGTATGGATGTATACTATCGAAACTAGCAACGCATGCTTTACTTCTTTCTAAGTAAAAGCTCTGGATATCTGTTTTGAGGTAGGGGTAGGTTTGCTTTTATTTTGTTAACACTTTTGCATTTTTGTGATAATTGATTTCTCTACTTCTATTGAGTTTGAAACATTAACCAGCCAAGAAACAATAGAGAATTGGTTGAAATTTTTGTATTTATTTAAAAGTACCCTACTTTTTCTATAACAAAGCTGTTTTTTAGAAATTAAATATTTTTTTTTTAATTTTGGTATGCGAGGAGTCCTAAATTAAAAATATCGTGCGATTTTTTAAAAAAATTATCAAACATTAAGAATAACGAACACTGTGTAACAAATTAAATGTAATTCTAAAGTAGTAAACATATTAACATATATGAATGATAAATTACTTTAACTAAATAAAACAAAAATGTATCATGCTAATTAATTAGCAAAAAAAACATGGTAGCACAGGGGCTTATTCCACCATTTGGGAATCACAATAAAATTATAGTTATAAAAGAATGCATAAGATGTGGAGTAATACATTATTGCAAGTAAAGAAATTAATAAATTCAAATCGCTACATATTATGTAGAAAATGTATAATTCAAGTTCGCAGATACTGCCTTGCGAAAACACGTGGAATAGATTTCTTTCCTGCACATTTAACAGCACCAACTTTGTTGACTACTTGGGAAATCTTTTAACACCATACCTACGTTTTCATTCTAATATAACCATGCCACATTCACTGACACTAAACACAGGTCTGGGCTATAGTCGTCCAGAAACACTAACTTTACAATCGTCAAAATCGGTGGGAAAATCGTTGATTATCGGTTTAGGCCGGTAAAAAATAGTAAACTTGCTGTCGTGGTAAGGACACCTGGTTGATTTACTAATTGATTATCAATTTGATTATAACACCTAGAGAATCTTGAATAAACTTTTTTGCAACCGCATTGTTTCTTTAATCATCTTGTTGATTTAATCAACTCCCCTTTCTACGACAACAAATTTTAACGCCATCATAGTTTTGTTATGCAGAAAGTCCATGGTTTTAAAACTTCTGAATCTGTGCTCGAAGTTATTGATACAGTGTGTCCCATACGATATTAAAATTTGGCAATTATAAACAGTAGGTAGTTATGCCCATTGCAAGTATTGATATCACCTTTAAATTTTTAATGGGACACCCTATATATTTTTTGCACCACTACAAAGAACTCTATAATGCCATTTTGTCAACCGAAAAAATTTTGTGTGACACATGTCCTGAAACTGTTTTAGCAGTAATCGCAATTATGGGGTCTCCGCTAAGGCAGTGTAGCCTAGTGACACAAATAACTATTTCGGTCTTATGCATCATACACTAAATATTTGATTTGAAACTCCATCCATGTTTGTAATGTTATTGCATTGACATCGTTATCTTTGTAGCCCCTAATGTAGGCATTACTGAATTAATAAATAATTAAGTGACTTGAAAATAAAGTTATATTCGAAAAAGCCAAAGAACAAGCATTTTGTGACCAAATTTTTTCATATTACATACTAGTTGCATTCCATATTCTTGTGTTATAATTTGTTTTAAATAAATTGATGTTTAAAATTATAATAGCTATTTATGTTACCAGTGACCAAAACACATGATTTTTGTAATGAATGTGATAATTGTGGGACGAGTGTAGAGAGTAAGTTAATCGTTTTAAATTAAGCTCATTCTTTTCACATTAATATCAGTTATAATCTCATCAATTTATATTTATAACCTTATTTATTTAAATAAATGTTATGAAGAGAAATAATAAATGAAAAAGGGGCCCTTTTGATCACTATAATATAAAATGAATACATTTCGAGGTAATGACTTAATTAAATGTAAGTACTTTCGCACACTTAAATCACTTAACAAACAATGTTTATTTATGAAGATTAATTAAGCACTCAGTACTTACATACTAATTATGAGTTACTTAATTATTACTTACCCAAAGCAATATCTTAATAACATGGTTCTGTTGTTTCGCCAACTCCCCCAATTGTCGATCGATTTCTTCACTTCTTCGCCGAGCTTTACCGTCTTCACGCTCTAATGACAAACATGTACCCATGTCCAAACCATCACGATTTGTTTGTTTTCTACAAATTGCAGCGAATTTACTTAATTAATACAAACACAATTCATTACTTACTTTCATAACTACATTGCACTTACTATTGTTTGAAAGTTTAAAGCCCCACTTAAGTCAAGGTCATATTACTTTATAAAATTGCTTCCGAAAATTGATTTGGCTGCGTCCGAAATTTGGTAGATAGAATTTACTATGGCAGTTTCATTCTAAAACTAAAATTTTGATGAAATAAATCTGTAGTTAAAAATGCACCGCACATGCAATAAACAAAAGAACGTTAAACTTGATTTTGTGCTGCCCTCTGTTGGTTTATCACCGCTTGCATTTGGTGGCTTCAACACCTACGCATAAATTATGCAAAAGTACCGTAAATTGTAAAAGAGGTGCCTCTTTTTGTTTCGCTTTGATACTTTCCCGGCAGGTTTATGTTTTTAGTTTAGTTTTTTACTGTATTGTACGGATACACGTAATATACCGGGTGATTCAGTTTGGAGTTCGCGACTTTTATTTTTGTATGTAATACAACTTCTATAAACCATATACAGGGTTCGCCAATACTCCGTCCTCGGTTTCTATTGCACTTGTATAAATAATAACAGAACTCCAGAAATATAATTGTTGAATATATAAACCAAAATTATAAAGAATTATGCAATAAAAGTATATTCCAACAGTTCACGTCTATCTTTTCGCATAATCGTTTGGCACCAACATTTTTTTTGTATTGAGCAAATATTCCATTAATAAATATTAGCAACTATTTTACATTGATGTCAAACTTTAATATAGTTAGTTAGCAGAGTGCTATGAGTTGACGTCTTTAGTTGTTGTAATTTATATAACAGATAGATGGCACTATAAATTTTGAGGGTTTAATTCATTGAATCTTCTACAATTTTGTTGCATTCTTTGTGGATATAAAATAAATTTAAATAATGTTCATTGGAGTAATTATTTTGAATAATTATTTACAGAAGCAGTGCTATGACACTAACGCAGTAAAAATTGTAATGACAATATTTATTTGTTTTCCATGGCACGCTGTACTTGATACTCATTCGTCATGAAAAATCAAAGTTTAGTGCTTTGATACATAATAGTATATTATTAAATTAGTTGTATAAGCAGTCTATTATTCAACGAGAGGATTTATGGCACGACGAGCCGAGCGAGGAGTGCCATAATGGAACGAGTTGAACAATAGACTCCTATATAACGAATTTAATACAATAGTTTTCAATTGCTTTATTATTCTAGTAAATGTAAAAATTTTTTTGCTGAATATAGTAACTTATATAGAGTGCGCTGCTGAAATATTATTCAACGTTTTGCGTGTAATAAAAAATGTTTTATTACACTCAATTGAAAAAACTACTATGCGATAGCGATAGCGGTAGAAAAATAAAAGTTTTGCGCAGAACTTCACATCGTTCCAATACTAACAAACTCATAAAGTGTATAGAAAGTGTGTTTCCACATAAAACGCTTTGCTCGAAAAATAAAATAAATGCTCAAGAGCGTGCTTTGCAATTTATAAATTTTTATGAAAACCGATACAATAAATATCCTAACTACTGTTTTAATAACGGGTTAAAGAAAAAAAGAATTGCGAAATAAATCAAATAAAAGTTATTTCCAACAACGTTACTCTTATCTTTTTAGTATAATTAATATTTTTGGAGATGCTGTTAAAACAATTAGTGTCACGTGATTGTCATATCTCAGTAATTAATTATCAGTACAAGAAATAGTTTAAACAAAAGTTGTAACTTTTCTTTGAAGAAAAATTAACATTTTTGTAACCATTCCAAGAATGGGAACATCTATGTGGGTTAAAGATACTTTTGGATTTTAATATCAGAAATTTGATTACATTTTGGAGAGACTATTAAAGCGATAGGGGATTATCAAAATATGCTTGTTACTTGATCATTATTTAATAATATATTTAACTGTATTACAAAAGAAACCGTGAAACAAAAATTGTTCAATTATACATTTGCATCTGCGTAATGAATGTAAATTTTCGTGAAATACTTCTCGTGTTTTTGTTTATTTGAATTGCGATTATTAAATAGTAGATTTCCTTGGAATTTGAAAAAATGTTTATTATTTAAATGTCTGGGTTAATTGCAGACTGTGTTGGTTTGATAAATATTTACGACTACCGTTTAATGCTTTTCTCGTGTTATTTTTCTTAGTTGTAACTTACCAACATTATTTAATGCAGTCAAAACTTTTCACAGAGATTGTAGTAAATACCTTCAAATTATATAATTATTATAATTTATTTACACGATTACAATTTCCAAAACAAGAGTTGGTTTTGGGCTATCAGATTACTCAACAAGGTTTTCTGTTTGTGTCAAGGTTTCCACAAAGACAATAAAGATTATGTTAAATTAAAAGTTGTTACTTTTGGGATTGCATAAAGTATACTAAATGAACAATCATTCACCATACAGGGTGTTTCAAAATTCAGTACAAATATTTTTCCTATAAACATGTGTCCTAAAATACACTCTCTTCGAGCTACATCCATCTTAATTTTCTTTAAAAATCGATTTTTTAAAATTCGGCCTGCAATTATTTATTAAATTTCTTTAAAACTTGCAATCCACAGTTGATTTGAACGTTCTAGTGTTTCTTATCTCTAAAATGACATAACAATATAAATTTAAGGGGGGATAGGCACATTTAAGGGGAACATTTATGTTTCGATTTACAAATTTAAAAAATTAATATTTCATCTGTTTGGGCATTCAAAATCTAAGATTTTGGTCTTTGACATTTTTGATACAATTAACCCTTTTCGAGATAATCGTTAGAGGAGCAAGGGTTATTTTGAAACTAAATTGGTTTGAATTTTTTATTTAATTATGAAACAACGATTAAGCAAATTGGTTTTAGTTTATTTTTAATTTCATTAAAAACAAAGAAATTGATGTCTTTATAACAACTGCTGGAAATATCCTCCGGCAGCTACAACACAGCCTTGAATTATTCTTCGCTTATAAGATGGCTGTAGCTCGAAGAGGATGTATTTTAGAAAACGTTTATTTTCATCTCAAAAATACGTTATTAAAATATTTGTATACTGAATTTTGAAACAATGACTTTCACATATTTTGAATTCAAATTTAACACGTATTGTTAGCTCGTTTTAAAATATGTTATGATACTTTTAATTTACCATTATAAGAGCCGTTAGTTACTGAATAGAAAGTTCGAATTTGAGGGTTGCGGGTGAAATTTTTCTTCAAATTTTGAGAAAACATTATGAATTAAAGAAACGTACGTGCAGAAATGGATTAACCTTGTATTTTTTATTTTCACGCAACTTTGTTTGATTTCTTTTTAATTATACAGGGTGTCCCATTAGTATGAGTTTGCTCGATTACGGCTAAACGGTTGAAGATAGACAAAAACTGAAAAGAGCATTTTGCCTCAGTTTTCTAAGCTGCATAATCTAAAAAATATTTTTAAGACTACAAGGTGTTCCCAAAAAGTGCTGCTGAGGTCAAATTTATTTTTCAAATTTTTTTATAAATATATATTTTTATTATATTTTTGGGTTTCTTAGGACGAAGTTTGTAGTCTTCTGATACCAATCAAACTATATCGTCTTTTGCACTTTCGGAGATATTCGCACGTTTCCTTGTAAAATAGGATTTTTAAGGGGTAGTTTGATTTCATGTCGGTGAATAGTCCAAAAAGCTATGAAAGCCATATTCCGCATTCTGATAGAGTAACTACGTGAGTTTGTTTTCTTCTTGTTGAAAATTATTTAGGGTAGAAGTTACAGGGGTGAAAATTTAAACAAATTGAAATGGACATAACTTAATTTTTTCAAATAGCACACCTAATATTTTTTTATCTAATCGTATTCGGCATATAATTTTACATGTTTTTATTAAGCATGTCCTATACTTAAAGTCCTTACTTAAACAGATAAGTAGGATTTTGTTAAAATAAATTCGGTACTATGGTCGAGAATCTATGCCCAAAAATATTCATATTCATACATCCGTAAAATGCAGCTGCCATACAACTTCTATAAACCATATACAGGGTTCGCCAATACTCCGTCCTCGGTTTCTATTGCACTTGTATAAATAATAACAGAACTCCAGAAATATAATTGTTGAATATATAAACCAAAATTATAAAGAATTATGCAATAAAAAGTATATTCAACAGTTCACGTCTATCTTTTCGCATAATCGTTTGGCACCAACATTTTCCAAAAAAAAAACGTGCGCATCTTTGTAAACCTCTGTAAAATGTCTGTTTACAAGAGAAAATAGTGAAACAAGTGTGAGGATGCATTCATCCACATGTTTTAATATTTCTAAAGTTTTATCATTACTGTTGACAATGCCCAACGTACTGAAATGATGCTGATAGCTTATAGTTATTTGAGCAGTTTCAGATCTATTTTTCCAACTTATATGTTAAATATGTTAAAAAGAATGATATGTTGGGTATAATTAAAATGCAGAGAACTAACTACACGTCTGTTCAAGTACTTACACAATTTATTGTTGAATGCCCCTTGTAAGATTTTGGAAGTGTTACATTTTTACTTAATCTATTTCTAGAATAAAGGGGTGCCTTTTATGATATAAAAGAAAGAAATACATAAGTCTGAGTCTAGGAATGTAGACGCATTAATTATTGATTAAAGGCCTAAAACAACTTATATAACTTATAACATTTGTAAATCTGCATTAACGATTTCTGTTCTTAATAAATAGTATAATACTATTCACATTCCTTTAAAGTACAATATTTCGTTTTCAATTAAATATGTTAAATCGGGCCGAAGTAGTAATAAGTCATAGTTCGAAGCCTCGAATATTAATCTATTTTATAGATCTTGTTTTGTTGCGGATTATTGAAGATCGATCAAGATTTAAAAAATTGTGTGCTGTAAATACAAGAATATAATAAAATGGATAGTACCTACGATTAGATGTCTAATGAATGCGGAATTCTTTCAGTTTGTATACAGACGCAAACGTATTTCTTCGTATGGTACATTTTTAATATTGATCGATGGCGAAACGATTACAGGCCGGACCTGTGTTCAGTGTCAATGGATTGTGACATTGTTCCATTAGAATCAAAGCATATCGTATTGGAGTTCAAATTGCGTTTGTAGAATCTTTTAGGAAAACTAAGATAGAATTTCCAAAAACTAATTGGATAAACTATAGAACATCTCTTATTCTATTCTTAGATGAATACCACTGGTTTCTGATAATTACTTTAGAAACTATGCAGCATGAATGTTCACTTTTCCATCTTGCCTGAAGCTAGCCTCATCGGCGAACAATACAAAATGAAAAAAATTGTTTTCCTGTTGTACCATATCACGTGCCCATAAATAAAACTCTTGCTTTGCGATGTAGTCATTCTCATTAAGACCATGTACAAACTACACATGATAAGGGTGAAGTTAATTTTTACAAATCATCCTAGACACACTTATTTTGGGGAGTCCTAGTTGCAACTTGTTGTTTTCTCCTCCAGTCGCAAGTCGTCTTCGTCGGTGCTCTTGATGTACAACACTTCCAGTTTCTTTGAATGGCAGCTGCACTTTACGGATGTATGAATATGAATATTTTTGGGCATAGGTTCTCGACCATAGTACCGAATTTATTTTAACAAAATCCTACTTATCTGTTTAAGTAAGGACTTTAAGTATAGGACATGCTTAATAAAAAACATGTAAAATTATATGCCGAATACGATTAGATAAAAAAATATTATGCGTGCTATTAGAAAAATTAAGTTATGTCCATTTCAATTTGTTTAAATTTTCACCCCTGTAACTTCTACTCTAAATAATTTTCAACAAGAAGAAAAACAAGTTACTCTATCAGAATGCAGAATATGGCTTTCATAGGTTTTGGACTATTCAGCGATATGAAATCAAACTACCCTTAAAAATCCTATTTTACAAGGAAATGTGCGAATATCTCCAAAAGTGCAAAAAGACAGATATAGTTTCATTGGTATCAGAAGACTACAAACTTCGTCCTAAGGAACCCAAAAATATAATAAAAATATATATTTATAAAAACTTGAAAAAATAAATTTGACCTCAGCAGCACTTTTTGGGAACACCTTGTAGTCTTAAAAATATTTTTAGATTATGCAGCTTAGAAAACTGAGGCAAAATGCTCTTTTCAGTTTTTGTCTATCTTCAACCGTTTAGCCGTAATCGAGCAAACTCATTCCAATGGGACACCCTGTATAATTAAAAGAAATAAAACAAAGTTGCGTGAAAATAAAAAAAAAGACAAAGTTAATCCATTTCTGCACTTACGTTTCTTTAATTCATAATGTTTTCTCAAAATTTGAAGAAAAAAATTCACCCGCAACCCTCAAATTCGGAACTTTCTATTCCGTAACTAACGGCTCTTATAATGGTAAATTAAAAGTATCATAACATATTTTAAAACGAGCTAACAATACGTGTTAAATTTGAATTCAAAATATGTGAAAGTCATTGTTTCAAAATTCAGTATACAAATATTTTAATAACGTATTTTTGAGATGAAAATAAACGTTTTCTAAAATACATCCTCTTCGAGCTACAGCCATCTTATAAGCGAAGAATAATTCAAGGCTGTGTTGTAGCTGCCGGAGGATATTTCCAGCAGTTGTTATAAAGACATCAATTTCTTTGTTTTTAATGAAATTAAAAAAATTTTAAAGAAATTTAATAAATAATTGCAGGCCGAATTTTAAAAAATCGATTTTTAAAGAAAATTAAGATGGATGTAGCTCGAAGAGAGTGTATTTTAGGACACATGTTTATAGGAAAAAATATTTGTACTGAATTTTGAAACACCCTGTATGGTGAATGATTGTTCATTTAGTATACTTTATGCAATCCCAAAAGTAACAACTTTTTAATTTAATATAATCTTGATTGTCTTTGTGGAAACCTTGACACAAACAGAAAACCTTGTTGAGGTAATCTGATAGCCCAAAACCAACTCTTGTTTTCGAAATTGTAATCGTGTAAATAAATTATAATAATTATATAATTTGAAGGTATTTACTACAATCGGTTTAAACGGTAGTCGTAAATATTTATCAAACCAACACAGTCAGCAATTAACCCAGACATTTAAATAATAAACATTTTTTCAAATTCAAGGAAATCTACTATTTAATAATCGCAATTCAAATAAACAAAAAACACGAGAAGTATTTCACGAAAATTCACATTCATTACGCAGATGCAAATGTATAATTGAACAATTTTTGTTTCACAGTTTTTTTGTAATACAGTTAAAGATATTATTAAATAATGATCAAGTAACAAGCATATTTTGATAATCCCCTATCGCTTTAATAGTCTCTCCAAAATGTAATCAAATTTCTGATATTAAAATCCAAAAGTATCTTTAACCCACATAGATGTTCCCATTCTTGGAATGGTTACAAAAATGTTAATTTTTCTTCAGAGAAAAGTTACAACTTTTGTTTAAACTATTTCTTGTACTGATAATTAATTACTGAGATATGACAATCACGTGACACTAATTGTTTTAACAGCATCTCCAAAATATTAATTATACTAAAAAGATAAGAGTAACGTTGTTGGAAATAACTTTATTTGATTTATTTTTTCTAACACGCAATTCTTTTTTTCTTTAACCCGTTATTAAAACAGTAGTTAGGATATTTATTGTATCGGTTTTCATAAAATTTTATAAATTGCAAAGCACGCTCTTGAGCATTTATTTTATTTTTCGAGCAAAGCGTTTTATGTGGAAACACACTTTCTATACACTTTATGAGTTTGTTAGTATTGGAACGATGTGAAGTTCTGCGCAAAACTTTTATTTTTCTACCGCTATCGCATAATAGTTATTTTTTCAATTGAGTGTAATAAAAATTTTTTATTACACGCAAAAGCGTTGAATAATATTTTAGCAGCGCACTCTATATAAGTTACTATATTCAGCAAAGAAATTTTTTACATTTACTAGAATAATAAAGCAATTGGAAAAACTATTGTATTAAATTCGTTATATAAGGGGTCTATTGTTCAACTCGTTCCATTATGGCACTCCTCGCTCGGCTCGTCGTGCCATAAATCCTCTCGTTGAATAATAGACTGCTTATACAACTAATTTAATAATATACTATTATGTATCAAAGCACTAAAGTTTGGTTTTTCATGACGAATGAGTATCAAGTACAGCGTGCCATGGAAAACAAATAAATATTGTCATTACAATTTTTACTGCGTTAGTGTCACAGCATTGTTTCTGTAAATAATTATTCAAAATAATTACTCCAATGAACATTATTTAAATTTATTTTATATCTACAAAGAATGCAACAAAATTGTAGAAGATTCAATGAATTAAACCCTCAAAATTTATAGTGCCATCTATCTGTTATGTAAATTACTACAACTAAAAACGTCAACTCATAGCACTCTGCTAACTATATTAAAGTTTGACATCAATGTAAAATAGTTGCTAATATTTATTAATGGAATATTTGCTCAATACAAAAAAAATTGTACAAACCTCTTGCTAGAAGACCATTCTAGCATTCGCGCTATTAAGTACTGCTCACTTCGTTCGCTCGATGCTTTAAATGCGCTTATGTAGAAAAAAGTTCTTCCTGAACTTGTTTTGTAAATAACTATTTTGTACTCATAGCCTAATTACTGATTTCCCGGTTATTCTCGATGCACGGAAGTTCCATTTCCACACCGCGGTGTTTTTAGTTCCCAAGGGAATAGGGAAATTTTTATTAGGTTGGTATTACTTGATAACGCAAAGCAAACTGTCAAGCAATCGGCGGGACAGTGCTACGAACTCAAATTCTTGTGAACACAAAAACTAAGCAGCTGTGAATTTATTTTATTTATGAATTATTACTACAGTTACTCGTTACAAAAAGTAATATACCTAACTTTTTTCGAGAAGAAATTTCCCGCATTCGCACGATGCGGCAAACAAGTGCTCATACTTGAAATTTATCTTCCCGAACTCGTTAAGCAAATAACTATTTTGAACGCAGAACTGTGTTTATTTTTAAACAATTAATATTTTGACGGGTTTTACCTTTATAAACACATTTTTCGGCTATTTCCGAACTCAATTTTGCCCCACCCTTGAGGTTGAGTCTACAGGGTGTTTTTTTCATGTGATTTTCCCGATAGGCCTACTCCACAGTTTTCACTTTTCTTCAGTGAATTTCTCACGATGCCATGATATTGATAGCCATCGTCAGGTTCAATCTCACTTATCAGACTTGCTTTTCTTTTCAATGAAGCAGTTGATCTTCGTAAAGGTACCGTCGTTGAAAGTTCGTCATTAACTTCGTCGTCTTCGTCATTTGAGTCCTCTCCACAGCAAATCTTGCACAAAACAGAATATTTCAAACCTGATTTTCGACATCCACAATAGCCCTGTTACAGTTTGTTGTACATCCATAAGATACAATGTCCACAAGTACCTATGCGTGGTATCAGTTCCTGATCGGTTGTCATTGGCTCCAAGTGCATTTATTTCTGCACCGACCAAACCCGCTGCTGAGCTCTGAGAGGTAAATTCGATAATTTCAGGTCAGGTTGTGAAAACGAGCAGCGAGACATTCCCTTCGAACATAATATCATCAATCACAACCGATCAAGAACCGATACCACGCAAACTTTAGACATTGTATCCTGTGGATGTACAACCACTTTAGCAGGGCTTGTGGATGTCGAAAGCAAATTTTAAATGTTCTGTTTTGTACAAGACTTGCCGTGGAGAAACCTGCACGGCGGAAAAATTTCGGAGTTCGGAAAAAGTTCGGAGTTATGCTTATAAAGCTAAAGCCCGTGGAAGTACTAATTGTTTCAATATAAACACAGTTTTGCGTTTAAAAAGGAATTTCTACTGTACCAATAAATTATCAACAAATAGCAATAATGTAATTGAACATAATATTCGAAAAGAATAAAGTCGTCATTAAACTCATCGAAATGTTGATTTTTAAATAAAATCCTCTCCAACACAATTTTTATTGAACAAATAGGCATATTTAAACAATGCGAGCGCTATTCAGTGCATTTCGAAATCCCGCACGGAACATTTGAACTTTGAGCATCGATTGACGTGCGAGAAATGGTCTTATCGAGATAATTTTGTTTGTAAATATTAGAAATTACTTTATCTTTAATAAAGTTCTCTTAATAAGAAGCGGCATGTGGCCTGGAAAAAGATAGGAGCCGAAAAGGAAGAAAAACTTTTTTTAAGTCGTTCTGTCGACTTTGAAGACCAATAACTTTTTTCCCGTTAAACGCACAGTTTTTTTGTCATATAACATTTTTGAAAATATAACTCAAAACCAATCCAGTGGCATCAAGTTTATGACTGGGAGATAATTAAAACGCGAGATATGAAAATTCTAAAAAACACTAAATCCAAAATGGCCGAGAAAGGGTTGGTTTTAGAAAACCCTTTGGAATGGAGGCTAAGAGAAAAATGTATACAAAAATGGTGGGTCACTTATAAAAATTTCCTAAATGCACTGGACTATTTATTTTCTAATCCGTATTAAACATATGAAACTTCACTGAGTCTGTTTTCTAAGGGTTTTACACTTAGATAATGTCCATGTTCTTTTTTTTTAATTAAAAAATTAATCAGAACTGATAATAATGTAAACAAGTACGACAGAATTTAAAAAAGTAAGTTATTATTAATTTTGTTATTGTTACAGTGTATAAAAAGTTTACTTACCTAAAATAACATAAATTTTATGTTTCTCCTTCTATGTAGGTTTTACTATATTTAAATGTTTATAAATCATGTTGCAGATTAGGATCAATGATTATTCTCCCTTGGAGTCTTTCATATAATTATTACATTGATTATCAAGAATGATAGATTTCTTGTATTTCAAATTTGGTGCTGGAATGTATTTTTTAACTATTTTTCTAACAGCAAACTACTCCTCCAGAACATTTACAAGTTTGGTGGGCACTGTATGTATAATATTTTGAAAATTGTATTTGATAAAAACACAAAACTTATGTTCGATAATTTGAAAGTTGTGTACTCATGTTTTTTTGAATACAATTCCAACAAACAAGATAAAAAAGGTTAAAGTCTAAGTAACTAAAATGTTTTGATTGTTTAAGTAAATTGGCTGAAAACTCAATTGTTAGTTCACTCATACACCATGCAAAGTAACAGGTTGGTTATTAAGTAGCTGTTAAAGAATTATTAAGTTTATTATGCCGATCGTTTACAGAGTTTTATCAAAACGTTATAAGTACACGAAGGACAATTTCTAACCTAACCGATCAACAAAAGAGATTTCTTACAAGAGAATGGCTACATCGTGTTTCTAAATTTGGTCGACTTGGGATGTTTTAGATGAATGCAAGTAAGAATTTTACTAAATTCAGTATAAGCTATAACCTATTTTACCTTATCTAAATACAATTGCGTACTGAGCTAAAGGTTAAAGTTAATAATAATGTACTTTGTTTCACATAGAGATTTTTTGTTAAAATCTTAAACTGATATTACATTTTGTTGTCGTTAAACATTTATCAAATATTCAGATAGATTCACCGAGAACGTGCTGATATGCCTTGTGAGATTAGTAGTATCCCCTTGGCAATCATGTGAATCTCTATATATCCAAATACACTCTAGACATTAAAAATATATGAGTTCAACATTCTTAGGCTGTTTTAAAATTTGTTCCTTGAATTTTTGATACAAAAATTTAATTATTAAACATTGGTAACACATAACTGAAAAAGACAACCTTATTTCCCTTCTTTATACAGGGTGTCCAGAATCTCTCCGACAAACGAAGACCGGAGACTCCTCAGATAATTTTAAGACAATTTAACCCATTTCACCTAGTCCAAAACCACTTCCTAAGGGAGCGCAAAGCTTTGAAGATGGCGCCTTGTAAATCGTTTTTTTAAATACCTCCAGAACGCTTCTACTTAGAAAAGCAAAAACTGGTATGCTTGTTTAGCCTTCAGAGATGAATCGATTCCATCAATTGCGAATTTCTAGTACCGGTCATAGGCGTCCGTTTTGGGTGGGTCAACGGTTATTTTAACGCATAACTTTTTGTCTTTAACTTTTAAGCATTTGTGACACTAAATTATTAAATTTTCAGGTATTCTAGTACTAAAAGGTACTCTTACTTTAAGTCATTAGGATACACCGTTTTCTGGAAAATGGATTTGAAATTTTTTTGTTTTTTTGTCATTAAAAGTTAAATTTATATTTTTGCACTAGTTGGCTCTGAACTGCCAACAAAAGTAAAACCTACGTTTTTATTGTCAAATTGTCAGTTCAGTGAAGTTTATCTTTTAATTTTACTTTACCAGGCGCCATCTTCAAAGAGCTCTAGCTCCCTTAGGAATCATTTTCTGAGACTGGATTTCGGATTGGATTAAATTGTCTTAAAATTATCTGAGGAATCTCCGGTCTTCGTTTGTCAGAAGAGATTCTGGGACCCTGTATAATTCAATATTTCTGCTCATTCAATTCAAGGAAAGAAAAGTAGCATTTCTAGGATATATTAATGATACTTGAGAGATTATAATACCAAATTCATAAAATGAAAAATCAGAACATTGTAATGAACTCAATGATTCTTTATTGGTAACTCATGTAACAGTAAAATTAGTAAACTACGTAACATATTGAATTGTATGATGAAATTAATGGTTAAATACAATTACAGGTTTCATATGATTAATGAGCATCCCATAGAAAATTGAAAAAAGTTTTAGATTGATGTATTTGATGGTGTACAGTGTGTCTGCGAAGAGACTTCGGCAAAATTGGTAATGCTCTCTTGGTGTTCTGGACCATTGATTTTGCGGATAAGTTGGTGGTTTTGTATCAGAGTTCATCATTTTGTTCAGTAAGCCATTATCAGAATATTTACCATATCTCGAGCTGCATGGCCTTTGACCTGTAAAACTCCCCATTCAAAATTTTCGTTATAAGTCATAGGCTGTTTTCCCATTGTACTCATATTTCATACCATTCTCCGACATTTGGTCCCTTGTACCACACAATTTCACTTAGTCTAGAAACTTCTTTGGTTTTTTCATAGTATGTAAGTAACAGTGTCTGGAATTATCATAGCTTGAGCGAACATTGAACTTATTTGCTAACTCTTCTTTCTTTTCAGGATTGTCATCATTGGTCACATGAACAACTCTGATCATTACTTGTTTAGCTTCTCATCCTTACAGAGTTCCAAACTTGACATTGTATCTGAACCCCCACTATCAACTGGTTCCTTGCCATGTGATGTGTTAAATCAGTTCGATGATTGATGGTCTTCGAATCACTTTGGTTTGTAGGTGGCCAATCTTCCAGAGGCTACCAATCGCTTCTTAAACTGAGAAGTTGGCCCATCTGACCACACATTAACAATCTTGACACTCTCTGGAATCTCGTCCAAAATTTTCATCCATGTAGGCCCTGACAGTATCGTTTGAGTTAGTTATATTGTCAGAATCTAAAATCACGGGATGCAGAGTCCTGAGTACCTAGAGAACAACTAAATAAACTTACTTGCCTCTGCTGCCAATGTGCACTTTGTATTTCATCTTGTGCCACACAGGTATAATTCTCGCAAAATCAACGGTGTAGTAGAGCATAACTTGGATCAAAGTCAACACGACCAACTGCTTCTCGGCGATAATACGTTTCTTGTTTGCGCTTTTATATAACAATGTACAAGCAAACTGTTTAAAAATGTTTAAAAATGAAATTGACTAGGTCTTCAAAAGCACAACCTTCTTCATGACATGGTTTTGTTCAACCATCAACATCTCATTCCACACAGGCCATCGAACTTTCAGTGGCAGGCTGTCATCTAATATTATTTCTTCTAAATTTAGTTTTAAATTGTTTTGCTAGTTTTCATTGAATAGTCCTAACACCTCCTGCTTTGGTTGGGGAACACCATTTTTCACAGAAGTCTTTGGAGTAACAATAGAAGAAATGAAACCTGAGCGGTGCACAGTAGCAACTGCTGCTATGAACTTCTCATGATATCGGCATGACAGACATACGTTATGGGGCAATTTGTTTGATAAAACAACGTTTTGTGGGGACGCTGATACTTGCTCTTACAATGATATTCCCATACTCATCAGAAAAATAGCATAAACTTCTTTAAGAGAAGAAATCAGGTGACGAACTTGAATTTTATGTTTTGTTCCTCCTGGAGTTTTCACTACTTTAAAATCCTTCCTTCCGGGGCTTGCCTGCTTACACTGTGAAGTTGGTAAAAGTCTTCAACCAAACTTTGGTATCTTTACTCAAGCCTGGTTTAATTCACAAGCCCCAGAATCTACACCTTCAATATTGAAGAGTTTGCGGTCAACTATTTTTCTTTCTTGGAGATTTTGGAAGGTGGCGCTGAACACGAGCTAATCTCTTTCCCAGAGAACATCTGGATTATAAGCTGGAAATTGGCTGCTCTCTTCGTGTATTCTTTTTCTTTACGTGCCTGTCTCCACTTGGCTATTCTGTCATTTGCTTTCTCATTTTCTTCTCTCCTGATGTGTTGCTGTTCCTTAACGATAGTTTGGAAATCTCTTCTTTCTTCTTTATACCACTTCTTCTTGCTGTAAGCACATGCTTCTTCTTTACTTCTTCATACTTATTTTCAAGCTTCAACTTTTGGCGATGATTTTTTCTGCTGCCGTTAATGGCATCTATAATTTAACACTTAGGCCTACATTAGTAAGACATTTTAAGTTCCTATGTTGACTTATGTGTATGTATGCCTAGACTTGTGAAGATCAATAACACATAAGCCTACATTAGTCAGACATTTTAAGTGCCTATGTTGACTTATGCGTATGTATGCCTAGACTTGTGAAGGTCAATGATTATGCATACTTTTATGCTTTCCTAGGCTTATAACTTGCGCATTTCTAAACCTGTCTTTATTCAGGCATTCTTCAGCTATAGGTATGTGTAGGCCTAGCTTACAAGGACCTAGGCTTATGCTATGTAATATGTGATCTAGACCCCAGGCTATGCAAATGTAGGCTTATGCAAGCCAGGGCTTAACACTAAAGAAAAGTGTTACCACAAAGTATTTGTCAAGTTACATTTTGAAACTTTTGAAAAATAGTTTTGAATTTTGTTGTTGTAGTGTTCTGTAATTCTCCTTAGTTTTCTCCTTGTAATTCTCTTTTTCTTATTCCTAATAAGGTTGTATGTGTCATATATATTCTATATTTTCTGGTGTATTGGTTTTAAACATTTTATGGTAATTCTCAATTCCATCATTTTCGTATTGCTTCCTTTGCAGTCGTGATCAAACCACTCTTTCTTCATTTTGTTGTGTTTGTGTTTCGAGAGACAGTTTTGTACTTAATGTTATTGTATCTATGCTATTCAATTCTGTATTCACTTCTCCTGGTACTTTTTTCTTAGCTATTATGTTCCTTTGCGTTTTCTTCATATTTTTAAAGTTGATATATTTTTATTCCAGTTTAGTTTTTCTTGTTTACATTGTTTTTAAGGTTCGTCTTTTCTGTTGTAATTTTGCTACCAGCAGCATGTGGTAAGAATTGGTGTTCGCTCCTCTGTACGTTCTTACTTTTGTGATTAATTTTTGTGTATTTTATTTAATTTGATTTTGTCTTTTTGTTGGGCTCATCGATGTTGGCTTGTAAATGTCTTTTCTTTTTATGTCTAGTGCTTTTGATTACCATTCTTTTACTGGCTGTAAAATCAATTAGTATTTGCCCAGTATCTCCCCGACTATAGGGACCGTGCACATTTTAAATTTGGCACTTTTCTGCGCTCTCTGGAGGAATCGCCAAAATAACTGTTGATAACTAAATATAAGTACCTATAGACAAGTGACGTGCACTTTTGTTTTGACGTCGCCATGACAGAAAGAGAGGGCAAGGACGGGCTATCACTGTCACTTGACGCGTGGAAAAGTAACAAAAAACTACTTCAATACAGCATCATGCAAGGTTAAATTCATTCTCCAGCCCCGTCACTGTTAACCTAAAATACATAACACATCTTTGTATATCTTCCACTTCCACTTACAAATTTCCACTCGTCACGTGATATTTTAGTGTCGCCCTTCAGTGCTCCCTTTCTAGTATTGGGGCTTTATTTTTCGGTATAAAGCGAATATAGCGTTACTCGTCTATGCACTTATATTTAGTCTGAGGTTGTTACTTAAACATAACCTCACTGTAGATGTTGAATTACACTTTGGTTTTAAATTTATATTTTATGTTCATAAACCTGTGGCAAACGAAATAAAAAGCATACAATTGAAAGATGCAGGACACCTACTCAATTTAGTTGGAAGGTCACAAGGGATATATCTGAAAGTAGTGCACCAGACAAACATTAATCAATTGCCTTATGATATATTATTTTGATAACGAGTTACTTGTTTTTGTTCTCACGTTCGTGCTTGTAATCGTTGCGTTGCTTTTTGTGTTTCTCGTATTTGTCAAGATCGTTTTATTGGCAAGCAAAGAGTCCATGATGTATTTCTGTGTTTGCGCCCATGCGGTTCGGACACGCATCCCGTTTCCTCTAAATGAAACCAATAAATTAATGCCAATAAAAGAATAAAACCGAAGTACAAATTGCAGCACCGATCTCCATCCACGCAATATTCTTTTGTTATATAGCTAATAAGGCTCTGGATATCAACTTGTTCGCTTCACAAAATGGTGGACAGAGTAAACAATCAAACAATTGACAATCTGTCGGAATGTCAAAATGGAATAATACAGCTTCGAAACAAGCTCCTTAAAATATAAATCGTCTTAATTAAGAAGTTATAGAGTTTTCCGAGTTTATAATACAGAAGAAAAACTACAAGGAAGAAACTACGTCAGCGCAAGCAGAAGGTGCGTGAAAAATCAAAAATTATACCTGCATTACGGTGTCTTGCACCTATTCTGAAAATAACTGCATTAGTTTTCTTAGACGAAGTAACCCCAGCACGGTGAACGATAGAAAAAGAGCAAGTTTACACAGGACTGCGGTTACCTTGAATGATGACAGTCGTAATTGCCAGTGGCGGAACGAAAATAATTCTCGCTCGTAAACTCGGAAATTGTAATTAAACGAAAATTTAACGTAACAATATTATCCCCTGTAAATACTCCACTACCTCTGAAAGTCCCTAGTAAATCAAAATGAAATAAAAGTTATAAAAAAGTTGCGAATACATTTTTTTACGATGTTTAATTGTGTTGACCAATGAATCATTTTATTAATAGACGTTTGTACGAATAATACAGACTCTGTTATTGCTCGTTACTTGGCGATAAAAAGTATTGCACAATATACAAGTACATTACCTTGAGTAGAAAATATGAAGGTTTTTGTTGTTTTAATGACGCTCTATTTAGTTGTTTTGTCTGGACGCGTTGGTAGGTATTAGTAAACACTAACTTGGTTTCGTTGATATCGACTAACAAATGTTGTAGGTAAAGGAATTTCACCAGTGTGTTTGGCACGATAACAATCTAGTTGGAACTGTTGTGTTTACAATCCACTGGCAGTTTTGCTACGAAGAAATTATGCCTTCTCGACGAACGTGCGAAACCGGTCTCGTCTGCTGCAGTGAATATTAAAGTGTGATCGAAAATAGTTGTAAGCAATGACATATGCCAAGTGTTTTGTCATTAAGTATTCCAAAGTAATTGACAGCGTTTGTTCTTATATTCTAATTAAAGTTAAAAGTTTAAAAAATTAATTTGTGATATCAATTGATTATGAATTCCTGATGAGTGAAACAGCATCAGTAACACTAGCTTATAAGAAAGGTAAACCTGACCTGCATTAGTACAAATTCTAATAGATAATAATTGGCACAAAATATCTAACTAAAGATTATCCAACAAACTTGCGAATGTATGTAGTACATCTCTGGAAAGCATTAGGGTTTGTGTTCCATGTACTCATGACTTCCAAAATATTTTGAGTCGTAAGGTTTTCTACACCGCGTATGTTCGTCACACTTAGAGTATAATTCCCCAGTACGATCCCCTATACAGGCCACACATAATAAGCTTGAAAGGATTCAACATAATTGTTTAAGAGATTGGCCAATTATGTGGAGACTGAAACCATACAGGAAGATGGAGAGCCATTTCAATTTTATTTCTTTGGAAGGTAGACAAATAAGTGCTGACTTTGTCCTTTTGTTCAAAGTTCTAAGAAATTATATTGATTCTACCTTGCTTGGTCAAATATCAGTCAGGATTCCTACAGGCAGTCTCTAATGTGATTACTATCCGAATTCTTTTATTGAATGCTTCCATGGTCAGAGCTACGACGAAATTTAACGAGTTGTGCGCTGTAAATTAGTGTCACATTTGTCACATTTCTTTCTAGTAATGTTTAATGGATGAATTGATTCTGTAATTGTTGATAGGAGATAATATTGATTTTGCTCAGATTTTGATTACTATTATTTCTTGTAATATTTGGAATATCTTCAATTTAGCAAACAAGTTGGTGAATCTAGCTTCTCTGATGAAGTTAATGTTCTTTCAGGTGTTGCTCAAGGATCTCACCTTGGCCCATTTTGTTCCTTATGTGTATTAGTGACATTCCAAAATCTTACTGTTTACAGATGAATTTTGAATATTTATAAGGAAATTACATCTACTGACTCGGTGAAACTGCTACATGATCTGAATTTGTTAATTGATTGGTGCTAGGAAAATAGGATGGAATTCAATGTTTCTAAATGTGCAAATTAGAATATCTTACAATTTACAAGTACAATATTAGAGACGAACTCCTTCAAAGTCCTGAATTTGTTAAGGATCTTGGTGTTTTATTAGATAATCTTTCTTTTATCCCCATATAGATCACGTGGTATCCAGTTCACTCAAATTGCTTGACTTTAAGGGATGTTTCAGTTAACAAAGCTCTTTTATGTGCTTTGATCCGCTCTAAACTCTTCTGTATGGAAATCATACTTATACATCCAAATTTCTCGAATTGAGCGAGTGCAAAGGAAATTTATTTCTTATCTAAATTTTATTAATAAAATCAACCGCTGCGACTACAAGTCGTCATCTATCCTCTTCCCGCCTCCCTCCCTTTTCGACGCCCTCTTCCCCATTTTCCCTTTGTATTTAAACTCATAACAAATAAAATTCACTCATCCTCCCTCTTAAACAATCTACATCTATCCGTGCCTAACTATCCCACTAGGAATCATAGAATGCTATCATATTGGGTTCCATCATATTATGTATGATCGTCAACGGTGTGTGTCTAACAGACTTGTTCATTGTTAATTTTAAGTACCGTTCGTGGATCCCCACAATCACACCCTTCACACATCTATTTTCTTTTTAGCAGCTTAGCTATCTATTTAATATCACTGCTAAACATTACTATTCTATTTAATTTAGAATCTTTTTTGTTTTTTTTTAATTTTATGTTTATCTATGTTTTATTTATTTCCTATGTGTAACTCATTTTCAGATACATTTAATTTTTGCTTTGTTTTGAAGACTGCAATATTTGGTCTATTTATGGGTGGTTGCATGAACGCGACTTAAACTTAAGCTATGGTTAAAAACAATTGTTGCTGTGGTTTTAACAATTGTATCTAAGTTTTAAGTATCACTTAAGTTTAAGTTGTGTTAATTGGCCATTAACTGTTATTGCTAAATGGTTTAAATAAATAAATAAATAACGAATGTATTTTACTGTAATGCGCATTAGTGCAGAGGTAATATAAATTAACTTTTTTTTTTAAAGTATTATCTGAATCACGAGAAAGATTAGCCCTACGTCATCACTGTTCCGAAACTATCAAAATTCACACGTTCAATACCGAGTATGTTCTGTTTTATAATCAAAACAAAGATGAATGATTATGAGAACGCGAGAAAGAGAAAAAAATAATTCCCCTCTTTATTTTTTTACGAATTATGACTTCAGTTGTATTTTAAATAAATAATCTCTGTTTTCGACAATTACAACGATCATAACCTGTATTAATTGCTTTGGATTATCTTTTATTGTTTGTCGGTTTACTCACAAAAACGGTGGTTTTAGTTAATATTTTTAAACTAAACTCCAATAATAATAAATAAATAGTTTTGTTTCCATATTGTATCTCTCAAATCGCTTTTAGTAAATTAAAAAAATTTCTAACCTAGAAGTGACAGTTTGTAAATTTTGATAGTTAGACTGTGACCATTACTGTCACGTTTATACGATAGAATGGTTATAGTTTCTGATTTGGCTTTAGTTTTTAATATTAAATCATCATATGCATTTGCTTGATGATGTAGGGCTCATCTTTCCTGATTCAGATAGTATTTCTCTTTATTGTTACTTTGAAATCATAAATCCTGCGTTATAAAAACACTTTGGCATTGGTCACGAAGGCAATCACTAGCAATTTACATGCTTATGTTCTAAATCTCTTTTCTACCAAAACAAGTCAGGGAAAGGGGTGCAATGTTGACTTTTTTTGTAGTGGAAATCTTAAACAACATACTCCACTGAAAGTGTTATTTTAAATAATAAAAAAATTTTTCACGATGAAATTTAATCAATATGAAATTTATAATGAATGTTCTATTCAAATCAACGTAAATGTAAGGTAACTAAAGTTAGATAAGATTTCTAAAAACCGTCCTATAATTAATTTAAGAAAGTAATTAAATTTATTAGCCCTCATAGTGTGAAATTTATTTGTTTTTTTTTTTTATTAATTTATTTATTGTCTAACAGCAATGCCAATTACAAGACAATTTTACAAGTGAACATAATACTACTAGATTCAAAAGAGATAGAAAAGTAATTAAATTGAAAAATTATATATAAATGAATACAGAGTAATATCTATTACTACCTACTACAAATGTGAAAAAAAACAACACGTTAATTGATTTTATAAATGTTATAAATTCTGACAAGCTACAATTAAGAATGTCTGTTTGGTTGCAGATATTATTATAATTGTTGCACATGTCATATATGGGAGACTTTAATATTACATTAGTTCGAGCCTTTGCGAGATAAATGTTAATTCTTGCCGAGAATGTAATCGAGGAACATGGAAATGTAATTTTGCAACAAATACGAACAGTCAACCTTATTATGCATTAATTTAAAAAAGAAAATCAAACTGATGTATACCCTCCTGATTGCACATGAATCAATGTTGAATGTGTTTAGTAAGATTGAGTGGATCAAAACCCCTAGGTGGATAAACATTGTGAATCTTAAACCACAGAAATTTTAGAAATTTTCTCTGTACACTTTCAATGGACAATACATGACAGTCATAAATTGATACTAAACGATACTTCCGTACTCTAGTTTGGATCGTACAAAAGAAAAATACAATGTTATTAAAGCCGAAATATTTGAAAAGTCTTTACAGCTACGTATTAAAAATCCCAGCATTTTATAAGCGGAAGAGACTATGTTGTTGATGTGGTGTATGAAAGTGAATCCAGCATCAAACGTCACCCCCAAATCTTTGGTTAAATTAGATCTAGTTAAAAGTTCTGAGTTTATCGTGTAATTAAATTTTATTGGACTAATCTTACGAGTGTATGTAACAATTTTACATTTACCACTATTCAAGTTTAGGATATTGTTGCTGCACCAGTTAGAAAGTAAATTAATATCAGACTGTAATTTTATGGTATCATCCTGGTTTACAATTGATGTGAATATTTTGACGTCGTCAGCAAACATCAACAACCGACACTGTAAATGATAACTCAGATCATTAATAAATATAAGAAAAATTTACCTTTAGTAAAGACAATTGAGCCCAAGGATACAGATACCTACTAAGTAAAGTGGGGAAAAATGAATGAAAATAAGGACAGTCAGTAGTTGACAGTATGACAGTCGACATGAAAAATAATTAATTTGTATTTTTGAAACAGTCTCAGTTTGGCAGTTGAAGAGTTAATATGAATTTGAATAATTAGACTCGTTTTAATTCGTGAATCGGTCAACATGTAAAAGTAAACGAGTCAACATTTAAATGAATAATAAACCCTAGGAAAATAAACGAGTATACAATTGTAATCGAAGTTTGGAGTTATATTAAACTGGGTGAAAAATAATGACACTTAATACAATGGTGCGATTTCGTCGATTAATAGTTATTTAACAAACGAGTCTATTAATAAGCGGTGATTAACAATCGAAATATTTTAACGCATGAGCGAAGCGAGCGCGTTAATGTTTGGTTGTTAATCGCCGTTTAATTCAAGAGTTAGTTACAGGTTACACAACTTTTCCGTCGACCGTACTTTGCAATTTTAACATAATTATAATTTAATATTTTTAGAAAAGATATGCTATTGTGAACGCACCTTTAGAAAGTACCGTTTGGGAACTCACCACAATTTTGTAATTGTATAATAACCTAACTTCATTGTTTCTACTTTTTGTGAGCTTTGTATTTGATCATTCTTTGCCTTTCCTCTTTTGTATGGCTATTTGACAACAGTATTTTAATTAAGGTCACTAAGTTGATGGAGAATTAAGGTACTAAATTTCAATTGTTCGTCAACATACAATAGTTTTTATCACAGCGAAACAAAGTGTATAAATCTTTTATGAGAACGGATTGGTGCTTATTCAAAATAGTGATGCACCTACAAAGACCGAAGCAGAAATTGTTGACAATGTTTGATAAATGATACAAGAAGCCCAGTAATTCTCTCGTTGACTGTAAACAAGTTGAACTTTTGATAATGACTTGTCATCATACCAAACAAGGATATTCATTCATATCGCTTATTATGTACAAGTGGTCCACCAACTTATTGGAGACGTGTTTATTGAGATGTGTTCAGCTTAAGACGATGAAGCTTGATTTCACCTTAATGTTGTTTCACACAAGATGCGCATGTAGAGTTTATAAAAACATTTTCTTAAAGTGGTTTTACTACACCTCTAAAAGATATTTGTAGAGTCGGGATGTTTATCGGGCCATTCCTTTTTATAGTTTTTATTTTCTCTTACAACCTGCTTGAAGAATTTAACTTTTGGACAATGAGTAAACAATATTGAAGAACTGTGTGAGACAATAGGTTGTAAAATAGATGAGCTGAACATCTTTAAATGTTATTAAGTGTTATCATCGGATGTTGTATACAGTACAAAAACTGTAAATTAATGTTGATTTGTTCTTATTAAAATTTGTTTTGCATCAAATTGGGACAGATTTTTTATTTATATTTTATATTGTAATTATTGATTGACAGATAAAATGGCAACTTTAGGTATACACATGTATGCTTAGTTGCTATACTAAAATCGTTCATTAATAGAAAATCGTTCATGTAGGTGTCATTAATGGACGATTTTGTTTATGTTAATGTAAGTCATAAATGCACGGTGGACGGAAAATAATAAATTAAAGTGACCGATATCAATTGGGACTTTGCAAATTTTGGGCAACGAGTACATAAAGCGTCAAATATTTAAAGAATTGATTATGCGTGGAGACACACATATTTTAACGGTTCGTTGAATAAGATTATATTTAATTCCCAATGCGATATAAAGAATGTATTAGATTTTTGATTTTTCGTGCAAGCTCACAATAAGGACGTTAATATTAATCTTTGTATTTTTATTATGAAACGCTTTTTATTAGATTAAGTTTGTTATTTGACTAATTTAATTTAACCGACTTAAAGACCTGAGGTTAAACTAAATAATCTTTTTTGAGTCTCGAAAACCAATTAATTTTTTTTTTAAATTAAATAAATACTATCTATCGCAATTCGTTAGGTTACCTCGGATGTCAAGTGTGATGCTTGTCAAACCACACATTTGAAACAAGCTCTTCTACAGTTACCTAATGCCTCCCTAGTGTATTTCTGTCAGTATGAATCCACTGGTAGTATTCAATTGTTTCCTCCAGGATCATATTTATTTTGGAAATATCTAACAGTTCAAGTTTAGCCGGTTATTATTCATAGCGGTACAGCATTCTTTTGAATTCAGACTGCATAGTGTTATCTTAATGAATTTATTGTAGTCATGTTTGATTAGTTGGAGGGTGCCAGCACCACTAACTGCAATGCATCATTTTGCTTTTAGTGGCTTAGAAAACAAACGAAAAAATGAACTTAAGATTCTGGAATATTTAAAATATTCCAAGAAGTTTCAGTAATATTAGTTTATATAGTATACATTTTTTTACTTTTACTGATGTTTCTTTATCGGGACAGGAACCGATATTATGTAGCATTTATCGTTACCCAAATCAGTGACTATATATCCTAGATTTTCAACCGCTTTAGTGGGGACCAATACCGAATAGATGTCGTGTGCATGTTTATGGAATATTTGTTATATATTTCGTAACTAAACACACCAATAAACAGAATTAAAATGATTTTTAAATAAATTTCAATGTTTATTAAATGCTTTGTAGTTTGCCACTGTAAGTGTGATGCATTCCTATTGGTTCCACGACATCTATCGGTATATTGGTCCCCAATTAAAGAAGCTGTTGAAAGTCTAGGATATATAGTCACTGCCCAAATCTAGTCGTAAAGGACGTCATTGGGGTTGATAGACTTCAGTTGTAGTCGCAGATGAAGAATGAACGGCGGCTTATGTGGTTTATTACTTGAAATGTACTACAATACACTAGATACAATATTTACATGAATAGAACTGTTTGCTAAGCGTGATTGCTGGCACAGATATTAAATGCGTATTCGCGTACTATAACTGCGTGTGTACGTTTGTCCAATATTTCCCACTAGATATTCGATACCTACTCTATGTCTTTCTGCTGACGATCATACTCTGTTATTTGCATTTCGTACGTAGTTGTTGGATCAGCGAGGTCGCTGGAAGTATACTTCTATGGTCAGCATTTGTTAATCGTGCTTGACGGGTGTTTTCGTCCATTCTTCGGAAATGTTTCTGGTGCGGATATTATCGAATTGTGTTACGCTCCATAACTAACAGCAATGAACAGAGATTTTTAGCATCTCGGTCAACGCATGTCGCTATTGCTGCACAGTTACTTAAAACTAAATTTTTCAGTGCTCATCAGCACTTTTTTCACATTGATTTAAAAGTAAGTTAAAATAGTAGTCATGAAAACAAAATCTGTAGGTTTCCATGGAATGGTAACTGTCAACAGTTTTAATTTTGATGCTAAACTTAAGTTTGAATTCTTTTTGGGATTCGTATTGTAAATTGAAATGTGTGTCGAACGACATCTCGTGTAATAAGGGACGTATAAATACTTGGTTTTATCGACACTAGTGTTTGTGGATTCTAAGTTATCGCTTTAGATAACGATTTGCATTTAAAACATTCAATTGTCTTTTCAGTTATCTGTTGGCATTACTTAGTTTATTACTATTTTCCAAATTTGTGCTAATCCATCAATAATGGCTTACACTAATGCCAAAAACTTCTGAAATATCCTCATGAAAATCTATTTTCATTGTTTCGAAAATGCTCCTATCGCAGCATGAATATGTTGTCAGATATTCTGAACGAAGACACTATAACAAAAGTGGTATTTAGACAGCTTCTTGTACGTTTAAGGCAAACGGGAAGTGTACGACCCATTCGGGTCCCTTTTAAAAAGACGTCTGTTAAGGAATTAAGATAACGTGATTAGCGTTTTGCATGCGTGGAAGCGAATCAAATTCGCTAAAGGAAGTGTGCTTAGAAGTAGAATAAGTCACGTTTCGGTGTTTCAGATTTTAAAAAGACTTTAAACTTCATCCTACGATATGGTTTTGCATCAGGCTCTGTCAGAAAGATGATTATAATAGGCGGCTCTGACTATTGCTATTGGTTAAGAGAGATGTGCTAGAAAATCCCTCAATTCCTGTCCTTGCTTTATAGACTGATGATCACTTTTTAGTTTATTATTAGATTAAATTTGTACTTTCTTGACATAGTAGTCACAATATTATTTGTAGGGTTATTAACCTAAACTTTTGTATAATAAGAATTGAATAGTTTAAACTCACATAATGCTAAAGGGATGCGACGCGACAAGCGGGTTCAGGTCGTAGAAGTGAAAGCGTAGGTAGTTGCCAAAAACCCACCTGTTGGGTAAGATGTAGAAGTAACTCATTTATGTTAAATAAAATAATGGATTCAACCACAGTCACTTATTAAAAATTAAATTAACAACATGCATTATTGGTCGCAAACCAATCCGCATTGGATGCGTAGAAGGAACACAATTATTGGAACCTTTATTTTTGACGATCATCTTAATGGTGAATTACATTTGAATTTTATAGAAAATGACTTGCTTATCCTTTGGAAGATGTTCCCATTGACTTAAGGTTGTCCATGTGGTAGGACTGAGGGCAGAAAAACATTAACATTGAAATACTTGCATAACTTTTAAACCACTAAATAAATTTTCAAAAAAGAATTTAATTTTTGGATAGGTTATTTATTATATAAAAAATTAAGAAAAAACAAAATCAATCAGACTTATCGTCATAAAAA
>JALBCR010003369.1:0-111141 GCA_030710515.1 Abscondita cerata
CAGTGGCGTCAAATGGTAAATCATACTGGGAGGTCAAAAAATTAATTTAAAAATAGACATACTTCAAAAATACAAATAACTCAAATGCACCGCAAAATGTTATACAATCTACAATTCTGTTCAAAATATAGCGATTTTCAGCATTCTCATTAAAATCTCTAAGAGAGTTTTCCTGCAACCGGTGTCTAGCTGTGTACGAATATCAACATTTCCTACAGTTTGCAAAAAATTTACCGAGCATTTCATGTGTTCTGCAGACGAAGCATGTTTTTATTTCCTCTTTTAAATGTTTTAAATCTCTTACACCGGATTTGCTCTATATGAGTCTGACGAGTCTTTAGAGAAAATAATAAACAAACAAAACAGTAAGACGCGTTTGATGCTTCACGAACAACATATCCAGTTAGCTAAATCGTACGTTACCTTGCAAAAGTTTAGATGAACGCATCTTTATTTTGTCTTGGCTAGTTTGTCGTAAACTTAGTTCTGGCAAAGGACGACCCATTTTCCTTGAACTTAACTTATTTTGTAAAATTAAGTTTGTTAGCACTTTTTAATTGTTTAATTTTCTGCACTACCGGCATTTTCTATTATAGCGCATGCACACGCGAATCAAAATAGTATTTTTACAAAACAACACAACAACAGTAAAACATATCAATATTAATTCTTAAATTGATTTAAAACACGCAAAAATCGAATCAAAAATCGAGCGTAGTTGTACACTCTATGGCCTATACTAAGTCAACGTAAACTGCGGGACTTGGCTCATGACCCAAGTTGATTATTTTTTGGGACGTTCGCGTTTATTCGGGCGCTGCACGTTTTCCCCCCCCCGGAGTAGATTTAATTCAATGAGGACAATTCGCACCGCCAGCCCAAAGGTTGATGAGGATGAATTGGGAACGACGGCCGATAAAATTTTAAGTTATTGTACTTGCGACTTAATTACCTATTTTAATAAAACACGTAATAATGAATATTTTTTATATATTGTCAAAAATTTTAGGAGGTCATTGACCAAATGACCATATGGACAAACCGCCACTGCACAAATCATTAGGATAGCCATATCATCCCGGTGTACAGGAATTTTCAACATTGTAAGAGGAAAATCAAATATATACATTAAAGAGAATAGGTGCAGAGAACCGATCCCTGTGGAAGACTTAAAATTCTAAATTTACTGCTTTTGTCTCCAACAAAAAACTCTACACTTTTGAGTAGATGACATGTTTTTATTAAAAAGAAATAATTTTGAACAAGGAATATGTTAAACAATTTAAATAGTAAACCTTCATATTGTGTATGCAGCAGTTAAGACAAAGACAACTCAGTTTTAAGTTTCTTCTGAAATCCAGCTTCGATATGCGTTGTTAATGCAATACTTCATCACAACTTCTACCGGATCAAAACCAGCTTGTTCAATTGGTAATTTCTCATCAATTAATGATTCATTCTTTGAAAAATCAATCTTTTCAAAACTTTATAAATTACACTTAACAAACTTATTACAGGACGATAAGCAGTGGGGTTTGTACAGATTTATTTTTTCTTTTAAAAATTGTCACTATTTTACATTTCTTTAAATCTGTTGGTAACTTAAGTAGCCACTTCAAAGAATAATTTCCTAAATTTTCAAAATTCTGGATGTACGAGGATATATTGATATCTAGTTAGCCTAGACCAGTTCCTTGCATAAACAAAATATTGCGTTACAATAGCAACAAAAAATAACTTATTAGAAGTGTAAAGTTTGACGTCAAAAAAGTAAACCAAAGTCACGCAATAAATTAAATGAAAAGATGTCCACCGAAATTGTGAAAATCGAAAAATTGGAGTATCGAGCCATCATCAAGTACCTGTATTTAAAAGGGTTAAAAGGTAAGCAGATTTACGAAGATATGCTTAATACCCTTGGTGATTAATGTCCTTCGTATGCGACCGTCAAAAATTGGAATGCAAGCTTCAAAAGAGGTAAATTTTCCATTGAAGATGATGACCGATAGGGAAGGCCAGTTTCTGTGTCAGTCCCCGAAAATATCGGGTTTTGGAGTTAGACCGTCGAATTGGGCTAAAACGGATATCTGAAGCACTGAGTATTTTATATCAACGCGTTCATCATATGGTTCACGTCAATTTCGACAAACTTATGTTGCCATGCAAAAAATTCGTGATTTAGGGTTTGAATTACTAGAACACCCCCTTTATTCACCAGATTTGGCTCCGTCCGACTATTACCTTTTTCCTCAACTGAAAAAAGTTTAAAATGTCGTACATTTTCTTCCAACAAGGAGGTAATAGTAGCTGTGGATGTCTGGTTTGCAAAGCAGAAGAAACAATTTTTTTTGAAAGGTTTAGAGACGTTGCAGGTTCGCTGTAATAAATGTATCCAATTAAGAGGAGAATATTTTGAGTAATAAAATATGTTGACATTGAAATTTTGTTTGGTTCTATAGTAGGCTACAAAATTTTTCAAAATATCCTAATGCATGTTTAGTTTTCTATCGTAAAAAGACTGGATATCTCTTCTGAAATAGATGGAATTTTCTTATCTTTCTTGACACTTTTCATCTTTGTGATATTTGATTTCTCCACTCTTATTGGGTTTAATACATTAACCAACCAAAGAGCAATAAATTTGTAGAAATTTTTGTATTTATTTTAGCAGATTGATTTGTAGAACCTAATTTACTTAAAAGTGACCGGCTTTTACGACTGGAACGATGCAAACTTCATATTTTCCATTAATGAATTCCATTTCTCTTTTCTTCCATTACTTAGAGATGACAGTACAGCATCCCCAGTTTCTTTATTTGGATTTTCTAGACATGATTTCTACAATCTGTTTGTTTCAGTCGAGCAACATGGGATATATTCCTTTCGAAAATGACGTGGAATTGATTTTTGCTGCACATTTAACAGCACTACCACAAATCTAAAATAATTATCAGAAACCGGTGGCATCCATCTAAGAATAGAATCGAGAAATGTTCTATAGTTTATCCAATTAGCTTTTTGAAAATTCCATCTTAGTTTCCTAAAGATTCTACAAACAAATTTAAAGTCAATTTGTAATAGCGAAGATCTGTTGACTTCTTGGAAATTCGTTTAATACCATGTTTGATTTTAATGGAACCATGTCACCATCCATTGACGCTAAACACAGTCCAAGCTGTAATCGTTTGCCATCGACCGAGTAAAATGTTTTGAAGTCTTTTGGATCGTATACTAAATTGTGTTTTAAAACTCCACCCACGTTGTAACATTATTCCATTAGCGTCGTTGTCTTTGTAGGTTCATAATGTGTTGTGACAATTAAAGTCATCAAATATATACACATGGATAAGGAAAAGGACATTAAAACTTTCTGGCCAAGCTATTGGAGGGAGTTTGTAAATATTTACTACATGTAATCTCCTATTTCAGTAGCTTATAACAAAATTCCAGAAATTATACTTTTTGTATATTTTCATATTGGATATTTTTCTTTGACGTATGTAGCTATTCCATGAATGGGGTTCTCAATAAATTCTACTAATTGAAAACTTTTTACTATACTTTTTATTGAGTATACGCTCATCTCCACAGTGTGTTTGGTAAGAAAGTAAAAGTAAAATATCGACCCTATTCCTGAAACAAAAATTAGACAAAATCATAGACAAATACACATCAACGAAACTAAAGAAACGTGAAATGTGAAACAAGAAACATGAGACACGTTTCCATAAAAATAAGTACACATTGTCGTAAATGAGAATATATAGGTTCTGTTCTACATGTTTGTTTCTTGTTGCTCGTTATTTCGCGTTGCAGGCAATAGTTTCAAAATGAGAAGACGACGAAGAATTTAATGTAGTGTTTGTGCCAGTTATTGGGGAAAGCATTAAGTTCTTTATAATTACAAGTTAGAAAAGTATTCTAATAGAAATTTCAAGGAAAAGCGTGGCAACAGGTGGCTGCTGAAGTAAAATGTGGTAGTGAAATACTGAATATAATAAAAATACTGAAAATACTAAAATACTATTTATTAAAATACTACCTGAATACATTTCGAATAAATTCTAAATAAAAAATCTGTATTAAACGCACACTGTATTTTGCCATGGTAAAGCCATTTCTGGTTTTACAAAGTATTGACAGAATCTATCCCTTAAATGAAGTGCTGCGGTTGTTGGTCCGACCACATAATTGTGATAAGATTATAAAAGTTTGTGTGAATGCGAGAAGTCTCTGGTACTAAACTCGATCGTGTTTTCTTGTTGTGCAAAACACATGCAGCACAATATTTTCAGGAAAGACTCTAAATTTTTGAACAGAGAGAATGCCAAAAGGACACTTAACACTTTTTCTCGCTCTTGAAAGACGATAGTTAAAAAAATTCTTCTCACATTATTTATGGTTCGTTGTGGGTATGGTTCATTATTTCTTGTCTTAATGCCGTCTTCGTCTGCAACGAAAAACATTGAAGGACCACCATTATCACAAAGTGATCTGGCCGATGGAATATGCAACACGCATATTTTTCATTGGTAGGCTATTAATTCGTGAATTTGTAAAGCTGCACCGTCGCTATTTCTTCCATAATCGCCTACAGATATCATAGTAAAAAATAGAATCATCAGCAAATGCTATTAAAACAATTGAATTATATGATTTATAATTAATTGTAGTAAGCAGAGCCACATTTCGGTGGAGCTTGGATCTGTATACAGGATCTACCGATTGTTCATTAGAAGTTTGGGTTCCTTACTATTTATAATTTGAAACTTTTAGGTTAAGAATAACACATAGCCTTCTTTTGTTCTAAAATATTTCCAATGTTGTACAACTTCCGGAATAACCGGAAATTGCCATCAACTTTTAAGTTAAATGAAACATCTTGTATATTATTGCATTTTTGGATTCTAAATCGATTCTACGATACACTGTATTAGGTTATACGAGGATGTATTGATATCTAGTTAGCCTAGACCAGTTCCTTGCATAAACAAAATATTGCGTTACCATAGCAACGAACAATAACTTATTAGAAGTGTCAGTGTAAAGTTTGACGTCAAAAAGTAATGGCCAGAGTCACGCAATAAATTAAATGAAAAAAGATGTCTACCGAAATTGTGAAAATCGAAAAAATTGGAGTATCGAGCCATCATCAAGTACCTGTATTTTAAAAGTTAGGTTAAAGATTTACGAAGATATGCTTAATACCCTTGGTGATCAATGTCCTTCGTATGCGACCGTCAAAAGTGGAATGCAAGCTTCAAAAGAGGTAAATTTTCCATTGAAGATGATGACCGATCGGGAAGGCCAGTTTCTGTGTCAGTCCCCGAAAATATCGATGCAGTTCATGACATGATTTTATCAGACCGTCGAATTGGGCTAAAACGGATATCTGAAGCACTGAATATTTCATACGAACGCGTTCATCATATGGTTCACGTCAATTTGGACATGAGAAAAATTGCTGCAAAATGGATCCCCAAATGTTTGAATGTTGACCAAAAGCGTGCAAGGGTAGAAGCATCGCGTTCGATCTGTGCTCGATTTGAAAACGATGTAGACTTCTTAAACCGAATTGTTACTATGGATGAGACTTGGGTACATTTCTACGATCCAGAAACAAAGCAACAATCGATGGAATGGCGACACTCTGGTTCTCCAAGACCTAAGAGTTTCGTGTCCAAAAATCTGCTGGAAAAGTTCTTGCTTCAGTTTTTTGGGATTGCCATGGAGTAATCATGATTGATTTTTGGATAAGGGTAGAACAATAACTGGAGATTACTATTCGACATTACTGACCACTCTACGGGAAAATATTAAAGAGAAAAGACGCGAAAGCTATCCAAAGGTGTTTTGTTTTTGCAGGACAACGCCCCTGCACACAAATCTCATGTTGCCATGCAAAAATTCGTGATTTGGGGTTTGAACACCCCCTTATTCACCCGATTTGGCTCCGTCCGACTATCACCTCTTTCCTCAACTGAAAAAAAGTTTAAAAGGTCGTACATTTTCTTCCAACAAGGAGGTAATAGAAGCTGTGGAGGTCTGGTTTGCAGAGCAAGAAGAAACATTTTTTTGAAAGGTCTAGAGACGTTGCAGGTTCGCTGTAATAAATGTATCCAATTAAGAGGAGAATATGTTGAGTAATAAAATATTTTGACATTGAAATTTTGTTTGGTTCTATAGTAGGCTAAGAATTTTTCAATATATCCGTATACCTATCGTCAACTGTTTTCGAGTTATTGTGATTTTTAACAAATTTTGTGTTTGGAGAAGGGGTGTTTAATAGCCTATCTTTTGCTCTTCTTCAAACACAAAACCTCCATATTTTAAAAACAGCAAGTAAAACCATAAGGATTTTACTAAATACATTTGCAACTTATCACAGGTTATACAGGGCGTCCAAAATTTAGTGGTAAAGCCGAAAAACTTCAAACTTGAAAGTCATTTTTCAAATCGAACACTGTATATTTTTTATATATTTAGATAACGATTTAATTTACGCATCGATATGCTATAGGTGTCCGTATACTTATCTTTAGCGGTTTTGTCGTTATTAACCCTTATTCGCAAATATTGATTAAAACTGCAATTAAAAACTAAGCATAATTTTGAAAGTATACAACGGACAAAGCAGTTACTTTTACAAAACGAATTTAATGATATTAACACAATAAACAAATAAAAATGACTTTAGTGAAGAGAAAAAAATCACAAATAATAGATAAACTAACTGAAGAATGCTATAAATGTTCAATATGACCCCCATTCTGTTCAAGACACTTTCTTAGTTCAGTTTCCCTATTTCGTGTCGGTCTAATCGCTGAAAGACTATTCTCACACGATTTAGTAGGTCTTGCCGTTATCACTAGGTGTACTATAAACTTCACATTTTATGAGCCCCCAAAGATAAAAATCTAGTGGCGTCAATTCTGGGGATCGAGGAGGCCAACTCCAAGGCCCATTTGAACCAAACCATCAGTCTTCGAACATTTCTGTCAATTTCCGATAAACTCTCTGGTATTGTGGGCAGGTGCACAGTCCATCTGATACCAACAGTCTTGTCTTATGTTTGGAGGGAAAGTTTGAAGAAAGTTTGTAACTGGTCCTCTTAAAGTTCTGAGTATTTCTGTTCATTTAAATTGACATCGTAAATTTCGTAGATTACAGAATTATTTAAAGGCAACAGAACACATTAAAACTGTAGCGGTTTTGAAACTTGCATTTCTGAAAACGTGAGGATTTTCCCCTGCCCAAAATGATTATTTCGTCGATTAACAACGCCTTCTCGACTAAACTTAGATTCATCGCTCCAAATAACTTTAGATAAAAAATTTTCGCCTTCTTGAATTTTTAATTAAATCATTTCACAATACTGAACTCTTTTCTGTTCGTCCTCAGGGCGAAAGGCTTGTACTAATGTTTCCTTGTAGGCATGCATTCTATGATGTTTTAGAATGCGATGATCCAACATTGGAGAGATACCCATTCATCAGAAGCTGCAACTATCGAACTCCGGGGATGAGCATGAAAATAAGCCAGCACTTACTTCATTGTCTTCTGCTTCAACAATAGGTTTTGTGTGTTTTTTACCGTAAAACTTCCTGTATTTAAAAACATGACTCCATTCTTCTAAATTTACCTTTGGTAATTGGCGATAGATTAGGATATCGTCCATTAAATGTTCTACATGTTCTGCTAAGTATTTTTCCACATTTGCCATTGATGTAGAGTATTGGAATATTTAACTGCTTCCATTTTGTAAAATAGACTTTTTGCTTCAATGAGAATGACAACCAGAGACACATTCGTTTATTTATTCATACTCACAGCCTATTTTCAAATGTGCTTAGTTTTTAAGTGCAGTTTTAATTAATATTTGATAAATAAACCGTTAATAATGACAAAACCGCTAAAGATAGGTGTAGGGATACCTATAGCATATCGATGCGTAAATTAAATAGTCATCTAAATATGTAAAAATATACAGGGTATTCGATTTGAAAAAAAATGACTTTCTTGAGTTTGAAGTTTTGCTTTGCCACTAAATTGTGGACGCCATGTATAACCTGTGATAGGCTGCAAATGTATTTAGTGAACTCTTATGGTTTTACTTGCTGTTTTTAAAATATGGAGGTTTTGTGTTTGAAGAAGAGCAAAACATAGGCTATTAGACACCCCTCCACAAAACACAAAATTTGTTAAAAAAATCACAATTACTCTAAAACAGTTGACAATAGGTATAGGATAACCTAATACAGTGTATCGTAAAATCGATTGTAGAATCCAAAATGCAATAATATACATAGTGTTTTATTTAACTTAAAAAGTTGATGGTAATTTCGGTTATTCCGGAAGTTGTACAACATCGGAAATATTTTAGAACAAAAAAAGGCTATGTGTTATTCTTAACCTGAAAGTTTCAAATTCATAAACCAGTAAGGAACCCTGTAAACTTCTAATGAACTGGATTCCAGTGGTAGACACTGTATGTTTACCGTCTATACACCCATACAGTATTTATTTGGTTTTACTAAAGTGTGCTCGAAGAACACGTGGGGGACGGGGGGAAAAGTCTTTATCCCATAATTTATTTTAATTCCTTATTTTTATTAAAATTTAAATTCATGACTATTAGAACGTAAGTGAATGTCATTACAAAAAATTGTCGTCACAAATTTAAATTTTAATTAAAATTTTAATAATAATAATTATGTAAAAAGTAACCACAGTACATTGAATTATTTATATAAAAAGTATAAAAAACTTAAACTAAATAATATTCATTCCACAACTAAGTTCTAAACAAATAAAAAAACTGGATTTAATTAGCAACTACAATCTATAAAATCGGTAATAAATCATTTATTACTCCTAAAAACAAATTTGCCATTGGGCAATAAATGTAAATTGAAGGGAAAATTTAAAGTTTTTATGTCTTTTAAAATAAATTTATCACTTTCTCTCCTACTACGTATGAACGAATATGATAATCGTAATATAAAATATTGATAATTTGGCTAACTACTAAAACTGTGGTACCGGAAATGATAAAATCTATAATTTCGTATAGTAATACTAAACATGCATCCCTTTGGATAAAATAATGACCAATTTTGTACGCTGTTCCTTTGAAATTACAAACTGTAATAAAGCCATTACATTCTATGTTATTCAAACCTTTGTTTTTTTTCAATTTATCGAAGTAAAGTTTATTGTGAAATGTGTCGTTTTGATTTTATTGGAATTATAATCCAAGCAATTTCCAAATATATTTCCAACGAAAAATAAAGCTAGCAAATTTTAGACATGATTTTATACATAATGTTAAGGCAATGTTCTTTCTGGATTTTGTATTGGAAGCAATTCTTTTGAAGTTCTGATCTTTCGCTTCAAAACGCATAGTCCCCAAATACTTAAGGGGACCTGAATTTCGGATTACTGTTACATAATGTATTTTGGTTTTAGTGAATCTTTAAATAGTTTTGATATGCCGTATTGTGACTCCTAACTGCATTTTCTAAAATTATAAGAGTGGCAGAATAGAAATCGTATTATGACACAGTATCAATAATTTCTATTAATGTGCATAAAATTTCCAAACACAATCATTTTGATTTACCATGTCTCCAATCATTAGCGGCAGAAAATGCACAAAAGTAGCCATTTCACTAGCTGTCATTGGAAAGTGGTTATTTTGTAAATGATCATACTGTACTGGTTTACTTATATTGCTTATAAATTCAAAATAATAATTTACGAATATGTACCTACAACTAATGACAAAACACAAGATAATCCAAAAGCAATTAATACAGTAAAATGTCAGATTATGATCATTGTAATTGTCGAACACAGGATAGGTAAAACAGAGATTATTTATTAAAAATACGAATATTGACGTACATTGAGATAAGGTACATGACGTTTCAATAGGTAACTAGATATGTTGTCAAAAAAAATAATGCATTCTGATTTTGTTCCAAACTTTATGATTTCACTGTATTTACTTCTATGTGTGCATTTTGACACCCTTTGACGTCTTCTGAAGGTAATTCGCAAGGCAATTTCTTATTGTTTCATGGCCATAGCTTACTAGAATCAAACATTCAAATAAATGGATCCATACTTTCAGTATAAAGGTATTGTAAATTTTAAAAACTTGTTTTGTCAATGCTTGTGGAACTTCGTAGGTACAACTGTTACTGTAAGTATGGGGTTATTATAAAGTAATTGGTGTCTTTTAATTCTTGTAAATCAAGTTAGTAGCAAAAGTAAGTGAAATCTAATCGCTTCAATAACTGATTTTTACTGTATATGTGTAAAACAAAAGAGTTGTTATGACAATCATTAAAACCAATGGTCAAACAAAGTAATCGCAAATTAGAGAAATAAATTCCTGTCTACTAATATCATCTGATGTAAATCCAACAGATTAGTGGCTGTGGGGTTATTTAAAAAAATTGGCCTTTAGGACACGACCATAACAACACTAAATTCGTACATACTAGGTTTTAATATAAAAAAACCTGTGAAAACGACTTTAATTAAGCACTTTTAAGTTTTTATACACTAGAGTAAAAAAACCCTTTAGGTAAACAAATTGATGTTGTTTGTACTATTAGCATTGTCTAAATAATATTAGTAAGAAATAGCCAAGTACTATTTAGTAGGTAACTGTCACTGAACTTTGAAATTGTAATTTACTGAAATAAATTATACGATACATTTCAGTGAAAACATCGTATTGAAATGTTAAATAAATAATAATTTTATTGTCACAATCAATAGTAAAAAATTTAAATATATTTGTATTGTAACGGCTACTATCATTTTTAATTTAAAATAGAGGCACAGCATATAAATATTCAAACAAAGTAACAATTTAACAATCAAGTATAAAATTCGAGTACAAAGTTTTCTTTTTGTAAGGGGGATACATTCTTTATGAACAGAATTTAAATAACTATTCAAACAAATACTACCTCGAGCGTATGTGTGTTTGTGTGTGGATAAGGATAAACAAACAAACAAGAAATATTCATACAATATAATGCAATTTACAACTAATAATGTTTACAAAATCAAAATATACGTTTCACAATGGTCTCACAACATATTTTAAACAAACCAAAATATTTACACATATTAGGTACAATAAAATTTATATGAAAATGGTTTCGATTCTCAATAATCAATTTAATCGAAATTTCCAAATATCAATTTTCATCAAACAATTCTGTTTTGTTGAACACAACCATCGATTTGCGTATTTCATCACTTGGATAAGTAGCCAGTTTCTAACTGTATGAAGTTGTGTACAAAGATAACTAATGATAATACGTTTTTTTAACTAGCAAACTAACAACGTACGCAAATGAGTGTACGAAAGTAACTTGACGATACGAAAGCGATACAAATGATATAGTGTCTAGAACTTACGTTTAGGTATTTACGAATTACTATGCTTATCGATCAACAGCAACTTTCATACAACAATTTCCTAATCTTTGATTTCCATCTAAGTTTCTGTGTCAAACGATAGGTAAACACTTCTTTTCAATAAAGATTTAATCAGCTCAGCATACATCTGCAAGACATGATTCTGTTAAACTAAAACATTAATTAATACATAGTGAGGTCATCGTTTGGCTCCTCTGTACCGCTATAACTAACTATATATGAGTTGTGTGAGTTAGCTGACATTTAATTGAAACCAATTTAACTAGCTAATAAGTCTTGTGGGAGTTTTCTTTTTCTTTTGAGTCTCTGACGTTGGTTCCTTTGTCCAAAGTTATAATACACTGCACTTCGGCACTCATATATTTTTGCAAAGAATCTTGGACACAAAGTATTTATAAAGTGTGGCACATTAGGTAAGTTTAGTTCACTGTGTATTTGTTCATTTCTGACGAACTACGTGGAATTCACTGCAATTCTTGTGATTTTATTTTGAAGAAGTTTTCGTGTGTGAGTCTTGGCTGTGGTACTCCAAACTGGACACGCATACGTTATAAGTGGTCGTAAAATGCTCTTGTAAATTAACATAGTGCACTCTATGCGCAGGTGAGATTTTTATTAATTAACGGGTATAGTAGTAGAGTCTAGCATAGCAATAGTATTCACTTATTTTCTTTATTCGTGGATTCCCACCAAAATAGGGATGTCCAAACTAAACCCCTAAGGTATTTGACTGCCTTATCTCTAGCGTTCCATTCTAAAATATGTTGATTGATTGTTATGTTTGGAATATCTGGAATTATTTTTAAAGTGAAGACTTTCACCTGGCTTTTCGTTGGATTAATTTTAATTTTCCATTTGTCATACCATGCGCAGATTGAGTGTAAGGCGTTTTGTAGTTGGTTAGCCGCTATCTGAGATTTTCATTTTTGTCATAATTGCTGTGTTTCACCAGTAAACATTGCTAAGGTGCTATTTGGGGTTTGTAGATCATGTGCGTAAATGTTAAAAAGAGTTGGCCCTAATATGCTTCCCTGTGGTACTCCAGCGTTAATAGTTCTTGTAGTAGATTTGCTTGCACTCGAACAGCAAATACTCTACCTGTGATGAATGAAGTGATGATGTCAATGAGATATTGTGGGAGTTTTAGTTTTATCATTTTATATCAAATTCATTCGTGACACACCTTATCGAATGCGTTTTGTAGGTCGATGAGACAAACAACTCTATATTTCTTCTTCTCAAAGCCCTGTTCTATTGTTTACATGATCCTTAAGAGCTGAAGTGTTGTTAAGTGTTTTTTTTTAATCAAATTGATATTTTGGATGATATTCTTTTCCTTCAAATTACATTTAGCCGTATATAAATAATTTTTTCCAATACCTTTGACAGCGTTGACAGAAGGCTGATTGGACGATAACTATCTGGTAAATGTTTATCCTTGCCACTTTTATAAAATGGTAGAATGATGGGTTGTTTCCATTCTTTTGGAAAGTGGCCAAGTCTAAGGCGAGCATTAAATATTGTTGCCAGAAACGCTAGTGACTTAATTGTAAGTTGTTTCAATATTGAGTTGGTATTCAAGTTCGGTCCCGGTGATTTTTTTTACTGGGAGTTTTGTAATAATTTGTTTAATTTGTAATGATGACGTTGGTACAAATTTTCTTTGTATCTGTTTATTATAGTTGTTAATAATTTCGTTGATTTCTTGTTGATGTTCCTGGGGTATGTCTGTGTCATTAGTTGTAAAAACTTGTTCAAAATTTGTTGTTAGAAGGTTGAATTTTTCGTCAATGGTAACATACGAGATGTTATTGTTTTTTAGAGGATAAATTATGTTTGACTGCCTTATTAGTCTTCTGGTGGCCTGACACATTGATACATCTCGTGGTTGTAGTTTTTTTTTGTATTTATTATGCATATTGAGTTTATATTCGTCTGGTTAGTTGGTTGGTGAGTTTTTTTAAATGTGGTCTGCGTGTTCTTTGCCATTCACATCTTGTTTTGTCCTTAGTTTAATTAGATTTAGTATTCTACTTGTGTTTAGGGATATGGTCGTGGTTTGTTATTATTTGGTACAATTACTGCTGATTGTATGCTAGTTCTCACTGTTTTCGTATATTGTTGTACAGCTTCATCTTTATCATTAGTTGTTTCAATGGAATATGGGTTTTTCATGTTTAGGTAAACATTGCAATTGATTTAGAGGAATTACCTCAAACTTCTACTGCAATTTTGGCACTAAACTATAGTATAAGTCGACGTTCTAAGAAAAAGACACTTGAAGTTTTGCGAATGACGGATGGTGTAATGTCGAAGAACATTTTGAACCTAATGTAGTACTTTTGTTTAAATGGAACAGTTACCTGCCATAAGTCAAGGATTGGTCAAATGAGAATACTCATTGTATTCATGAAGCACATATACTCAGCATTCATAAGAGTTGAATGTTTAGATGGAAATTGTCAAAAATATTTTTAGGCTCATTTTTTATAAGTAGTTGTAAGTATTTACTATTTAGATTTATTAAATAACCAAATTATTCCTGCACTTCTGGAGAATGGGCAGTTACCACAAAATGTTTGGTTTCAACAAGAGTGGAGCTGGAGCATCTCTTCACTATGAAGACGGGTTAGGGATTTTCTGGTTGCAAATGAATTTTCCAAATGGATGGATTAGACGTAAATGATTCATAGAGTGGCTTGCTCGTTCTCCGGATGTTAGTTCATTAGATTTTTTTCGTGTTTACGTGTTTACATTAAACGACCAACATACTTGCAGGCATTGGAAAAACAATCATTGATTAATGTGAACTAATACGTAGAGAAGTCTTGGAAAGAGTGACGATGAATTTGTTGATAGGTTGGAGTTCTGTCAGGAGGTGAATTGCTGACATTTTGAACATTTGAAATAATTTTATTTAAATTATTATTCTCATTAGTCTAAAGTAAATAAATTTACTTATTCTGCAACTAAAAGTGAGTTATTTTCACGTTGTCACAAATTATTTTAAATAAACCCAGTATGTACAAATTTGAAATAACACGCTCTTTCAAAATCTTAAAAAATACGTGTCTCCAAACTCTCAGGTCAAAATTAGTATATTAGTATATAATAAATGATAAATTCATAAAATCTTATTATTCATTGCAAAAACAATGTACGTCATAAAATGGATATGTCCAGGTAGAAATTGTAGTGTATGGTCACAGTCTAAGGATATAAACCCTATTTATGATCATGCAATAAACATTTTAATCTTCAGGTAAACAAGTAAATTCTTTACACTTTCATATTCACTTTTCAACATATTGAAAACTGAAAGCTTGTTTACTTCAATTATATATTTATGAATCCGGTTATTGTAGTATATTATTTATTTTTATTTCCATGTGAGATTAAAAACCAATCACAAATTATATTCTTAGGAAACTACATTGAAATTTGCAAACTTAATTGAAAAAAAAACTGAGGTATTTATAATTAGTTTGAATATTTACTCCATATGCAAAAGGAACAATAAATGAGAAGGTTCCCGGCTTATGGAAAATTTAAGACACCCAAATCAAAATATTTTTGTATCATCGGATAGCTCTTGATTGATTTTTATTTTTTCTAACAATTTTTGATTATCTCTGTGTTTGGGGTATTTTGATTGAATATTGTATTGTCATAGGAAATAATTGCAATTAAAGATTTTAGATTTTTAATTTATCGAAAATGCGGTTAAAATATAATTACACGATTTGAAAATAACACTCAAGTGAAGTAAAGTAACACATATTATAATAATAAAGAAAGGCAATTAAAAATCTATTATTTATGAATGAAGATACCGGAAATATTAGTTGTTAAGAAATTATATTCTTATAAAAAACTACCTATATTGAAATTTGCAAAATTATTTAAAAAAAAACGACATGACAAAATTAATACTGAGGTTTTTATAATTAGTTTCAATATTTACCCCTTTGCAAAGAACAATAAAAATAATATCAAAATACACAAGGCGCGATTTCCGGGGAAATTGTTAGTTTTAAATTGAATTATTATCTTTGAACAAATATGTTTTCAATACAAAAATAATTGTCATTCTTTGTTTCACATATTGACTATACCTACACATAAAAACATTGTTATTGTATTCATTTGTCACTTTCTGACAACAAACGGATAGTTCATGCAGAGATATAACAGTAGACGTGATTAGAAAGCGAAGCGAAATCGGGTAAAGCTGTTGTAAACCGCTTATAATCCTTTAATAATGGAAGGAATTCCTTCTCTTGACTTACAACTTGTCTTTCAAAACCGGAAAAAAATAAAATTTACTAATGAAGATCAGTCTAGTGTTATAGAACAACCTGTTTACGTCGAGATTACCGCATCCACTAGTGATTTTCAAGAAAACAATGATTCGGGAAACTACATGGGTTATAGGGATTTTCAAAAATATATATTCTGCTTGTGTATACATTCCAAAAATTATGACTTCATAAAGGGATGTACTTGAAAAGGAGAGATTTATATTTTAGACGTGGATGAATAAATAATTATGAATAGATTGCTTTTTTTCTACGAAATTAAATGGTTGCGTTCTTTTCAAACCTCCGAAGAGTGAAAGGTATCTACAAATCTGCGCGAACACATGTTAAATAAGATTAGCAATGCCGTTTTGAAAGCGAATAATTTGACATGGCATTAAGAGGTAAAGAAGAAGATTTAAATGTTGTTAAACTCCTGAAATTTAGAGTCGCAAGTTGTAACAAACTATTAGAGAAGAGAATTACTTAAAAACATGCTCTAGATATAAGTCAATCCAGGCCAAGTAGTCCAATATAAAAATAAATGGTCGCTTGACCATCTCAGAAAAATTTGATACTTGCTGAGTTTGTTCCTTAACATGTAGTGAGCTTAACAAAAATTTTTGAAATTTTTCGGAATTACCGTTTTTAAATGGCGGCCATTTTGTTATATGCCGATCGTGTTTTTTTTGTGTTTGTAAGCATGTGCGGTTTTTTGAAATATCTCAGTAATGGGTTGCTCTAGGCCTATCAAATAAAAGCAATGAATTCAGTACACTTTGGTCTACAAATTAAACCCATTATCACTTGGTTTTATGTGTCTTTTTACAGATTTTTAAGTACTCAAGTTTTTGTTTAAAATTCAAAAATCTGAATTTTCAATCAATAAATTTTCTAAGAAGGGACAGGTTCTCATACCTAATATTTTTTGTGCTTTTACACTTTATAGTCGTGTAATTGTTTATAAAGTTACAGTTGTGAGTAGTTACCCCTTACAAAGTTACAGGCTTTTAAAAACTGAATTTTGAAAAATTTTCAGTTTTGGACGTGAGGGACCAGATAAAAAATCTGAAAATTTCACACAAAGAGATTACTTTTATTGTAATTTATATGAGCTTTTCTGTGAGTTTAAAAAAGAAAATCCTGAAATTAAAGTTGGGAGATCAAAGTTTTGTGAGTTGAGATCAAAATAGTCTATTATCGCTGGAGGATCTGGCACTCATAACGTTTGTGTTTGTTTGTACCACCAAAACATAAAATTGATGATTAGTGGAGCTAACCTTAAAGTAGGCTACAAAGACCTATTAGAAATTCTAGTTTGTTGTATTGACAGCTACAACTGTATGATGGGAAAATGTCATAAGTTTCCTGGCAAACAAGCGTTATTTGACATGTTGGAAGAATCAGAGGAAGATTTGATGCCAGACAATATGTATTCAAACAATGGGTAACTCAAGACAGAACAGAAATGGTAACAATCATAAAACCACGAGAAGAGTTTTTTGAAGTGCTTGTAGCGAAAGTTGAAAATCTTAAAATGCATCATTTTATTGCAAAAGCTCAAGATAAATACATGAAAGATGAAAAGCAGTCGTTGACAACAGATGAATGCTTAGTTCTTGCAGACTTTTTAGAAAACTTCTCGTTTGTTGTGCAAGAACACCACTGGGTAAACAAACAAGCCACAATTCACCTATTTGTGTTTTATTACAAAGATGAACTAGACTGCCTTAAAAGTCACAGTTTCTGTGTCATAATTGACCACCTTGAGCACAACACTTCAACAGTACATGCCTTCCAAGTTCAGTTAGTTAAATACATTAAAGAATACCACCCGTCCATTAAAAAAACAGATTTATTTTTCTGACGGGGCTTCATGTCAGTATAAAAACAAAACAAACTTTGTTAACATATGCTACCACCGAGAAGACTTTGGTATGAATGTAAAGTGGCATTTTTTCCATCATGCTATGGAAAGAATGCATGTGAAGGTGTCGGTGGTTCAACAAAACGAGCTGTCACAAAAGCAAGTCTTCCTCGAGCATATGAAAACCAAATTCTGACTCCTCAACAAATGTTTAAATTCTGTAAAGAAAAGATCAAAGGTATTATTTATGTTTTTGTTAGGTCAGAGGAAGTCCAAGAAATGTACGTCAACCTCTTGGAGGATAGGTTTAACACCTGCAAAAAGATAAAAGGTACTCGATCTTTTCATTGTTTTATACCACAGTCAGACAACCTGCTGAAGTGTCAGTTAACATTAACATCTCCAGATAGTGTTGTACTCCCCCAAACTGGTAAAGATATTCCACTGACAATTCTGAAAAAAAAACAGAGTGGCTTGTGTCTATGATGGTCAGTGGTGGATTGCAGAAGTCGACATTGGTGATAACCAAAAACAAGATGTGCAGGTCATATTTTATCATTCTCCAGGACCAAGAACTTTATTCAAAAAAATGAAAAAGATCAAGTTTGGATGCCAGTTAAAAAAGTACTAAGAAAGCTGTCTCCTCTGGAGTTTACTACTGTGACAGGGCGAACATTTAACTTAACTCCCAATGTGTGTGAAGAAATCTCTCAGATGAGGTACTAAGTAAACCTTAAAAAAGTAAATACAAATTTTGTTTAAACGACACATACACATCATTGCACAACTGTAAATAAGAATGGTCTAGCCAATTTTTTACCTAAAATTCTTTATTTAATTAGTTCTAACAATTAAATACAAATTCATTAATATGCAACTTGTGTATTTTGTTGACCCTACATTTGTGCCTCAAAAGTACCTGCATTTTTTAACTGACTTCCAATTGAACCTCAAACTTAGAAATTTATACTAGGGTTTACAACTATAAAGACCTTCAAAATGTGCAATTTTCAGATTTCTATCTGGTCCCCCAACCAAAATATTGCAGGTCAAAACGTGAAAATTTTTCAAAATTCAGTTTTTTAAAAGCCTGTAACTTTTTAAGGGGTAACGTCTCACTACTGAAACCTTATAAGCAATTACTCTACTATAAAGAGTAATAGCACAAAAAATATTAGAGATTAAAAACTGTCCCTTCTTAGAAAAATTATTGATTGAAAATTCAGATTTTGAATTTTTAAAACAAAACTTTCAGTACTTAAAATTTGTCAAAAGACACATGAAGCAAGGTAATAATAGGTTTAATTTGTAGACCAAAGTGTACTGAATTCAATGCTTTTTATTTTATAGGCCTACAGCAACCCATTGCTGAGATATTTCAAAAAATCGGTCTTCACCATTGCATTCATTTCAAATTTTGCTCCTCTCTGAACAACCCAGTATCTATTTTCTGGATGGGTCAAGCAACTAGTGCTGGCCACTTGGCCTGGATTGATTAAAAGTAAAATATACATCACACTATATTTAAAATCAAATAATTGAATTATGGGCAAATGTAATTCATCAAAGTATTGGTTTTTCTGTAGTAATCGATAAAAAAGCTGCCAAGTAATAACTGTTCATTGGAATAAGATAATTGAATAAAAAATTGTAAAGGAGCAGTTTAATGGTTTTAGAGAAGTCACGGATACATAAGAATTTTGACTACAATTTTAAATAAAGTCAAAGAATTTAGACTAAATTCAAATAAACTTGTAGGAACGCGCTTTGATAGATGTTGGACGATGCTAACATCACGGGGCGCGACAATTAATTAGAAACGAATATCCCAACTTAACTTTCTTTTATTGTGCATCTCATAAACTTAGTTTAATTATCAATAACCAAAATTCCGTTCAAGTGGACATCGTCATTGTCATTTTACATCCGTATGAAGTAACATTCGGAATAAGGATAGCCAACACGCAATCAGCATCACCACAGTCCCAATTGATTTCGAAAAACTTGCAAAAGCACAAACCACAGACACATACTTGCAAACGTATCTAGGTCCAGGAAGTTTACTGCGAAACAAAGAGTCACACTCCCTAACACAGACATAGCCATATATCTATCAACCGCTAACGGTCAACCTTTTGTCCCCATGAATCACCACCGACACAATACAAAACCAGGAACGAAAACCACAACGCACCTCGTCAAACAGCGATTCGTCTGGCCATCCATTGACGCAGACTGCCGGCAATGGAGACGAGCATGCATACAGTGTCAACGTTCCAAAGTCACGCAACATGTCAAGACAGCGTTCGAAGCAATTACGAACCCATCATCAAAATCTTTATACGGTGCGGTGAAATAAGTGTTACCCCCTCCTATTAACACTTCTATTTTTATATTGTAAGAAAATAGACTTAAATTTTTCAAACCTGAGACCCTATTCTCAAATGTCACTTGTCAATGTTTACACACTGAATTAATATTATTACATGTGAATACTAGAGTGGGTAAGGGTTGGCATGTTTAGGTTTTAGTGGTTTTCCTAAACCTTGAAGTAAATGCTTTGCCAAGACAAACCAATCCACAATTGCACACTGTTTCGTCACCACACTGTACAGGTTTATACTGATCTTCTGGGGCACCATACATAACACTTACATCATAATACAATATTTAAAATGTACCATACGATTAAATAAATAAATGTTGTGTACGACTCTAGGTAAATGTCGACTAATATCTGAACATTCTAATTTTCAAATGTAGCATACGACATTATTAGACATATTGTAGAGTATCCTTAGAGAACTCTATACTGTTAATCGTACATGACATGACATTTTATCCAATTGACAACCTACACACATCAAAATTTTTTTTTCAAAAATCACACCATCCGTCATGTTTTGGCGATGTTGGCAAACTTCTACCACGCATAAATTGTCGTATGCGACTTTACGTGTCGAGTGGTGTTTGGGAATACATTATTGGTAGTTCATACGACAGTACTATTCGACAAATGTCGACTACGACAACGATTGTTCGACATTTGAGAATAGGGTCCCTGACATGGTCCCTATTCATAGGGGTGTCATTCCTTCGATTACAAGTAACACCCTTAGATGTACTAAAACCTAAATAAATTTTAAACTTGAATAGTAACTACAGCTAAACATAAGATGTGTTCCAAATGTTCCCCATTTACTTCTTGACAATAAAACAGTAATATCGACAGTGCCATACTTTCTCGCATAACTCAGAATCCGTTAATTTTAGAACACATTTTTGAAATCAGTGTTTCAAATAAAGAGGAGTCATGTCAGACCTGGGGGATTAGAATGAAGAAATTACCGATGAGGGAGTTAAGATCACAAATCTAAGATATGCGGATGACACAGTGATAATTGCGACAACCTTCGAAGAAATGAAAGCTTTCATTAAAAACACAAAGCAGAAAACTAGGGATGGAATTGAATAAAAACAAACCATTGCGTGGAATTGAAAGAGGAGAACAATAAAACTACTTAGGCTCAACTATAACTAATACGGGAAATTGTACAGATGATATTAAAAGACAAAACGCAGTAGCAAAAATGGCTGTAACAAAACTTAACAAAATATGAAATTAGACTGATTCAATTGCCTCATATGGAGCCGAAACTTGAACTTTAAGGAAAACTGATAAAAATAAAATATCTGCCCATGAATTGTGGTGCTAGGGAAGACTGCTGAGGGTTTCGTGGACAGAACACAGAAGAAATAACTCTATAATACAAAAATTGGTGATGACACTGTTAAAAAAAATGCTTCAAGTTTTTGACCATATGTATACCACGGAGAACAGATAACAAATTGATCGTTCAAGGAAAGATTGAAGATAAACGATTAAGAGGCAGATCACCTAGAGGATGGTTGGATGAAATTGAAGGGCTAACGGATAGTAAATTGGAAGAAAATGCTCAAGACGGAAAACACTGAAAGAGATCAATAAGCTGGAAACAACAAACAAATCACTACCTGCAGTTTATGCGATGTAATAATTATTAAAGTATCCATATAATTGTTTTGCATGTATTCTAACCAACAAAATGAAACTAAATTAAATTCAGCAATTCATAACACCGGCAACATGGTTTAAAAAATACGTCATTGATGTTGATGACTTAAAGTAATGTTGCCAGAACTATATCACTATTTACGCTAACTGTAAACAAATTTAAAAAAACATTTTAAAGTAATATTTTATACATCTTTCTTCTCCACTAACCATTAATTTTTAGAAATTATATGTCAGTTTCTACTTTTACGAGACTCGAGATACGATTTTTGTTTAGATTATATATATTTTGGGGGAAAAGAATAATTGTAGTACAGCATAATGTCCTAGTCACAATTCCATTATCGCGAAAAAAGTTTGTGAACGTAAAACAAAGTTTCGAATACTAGACGTTAATAAAGATATTGTCACATTTCGAGGGGATCTGAAATAACCATTGCGATATAGTGCTTTACTTGATTAAAGCATTGATTATATGAAAGTCTTCAATTGTAGGCATTATTCAGTACGGAGAAAAATATTTATGTTTGTTTTATGTACTGCAAGTTGTTTTGAAAATAAAACAAAGCGAATCATTTATGTAGGTCAAGTGACAACTGAAGAAGTATTCTCTGAGTAATGTTTAAGCAATGTTAAATTAAAAATAGAAACGCTATGAGGTAGGTCGGGCGTTTAAACTTGCGAGGGTGAATCAAAAATAGTTGAAACTGCCGGCGGGTCTAAAAGTTTTCCATCCAACTAGTCGCTTATCGAATTTAACTTTTGTCTAACTGGGAACAACCGGAAGTTATATCCATCTAGTAATAATTACATACGAAGAAAAAAATTGTTTTGGGTCGATATAGCTAACGTTTAAGCTCGTAGGATGCGATTCATGGCCTACCCTAACTCCCGGGCTAAACAAACCCTCGACCACCCACTGCCAGAAGTCGTCGTTGCTATGGGGGAACTTATAGCAACCGTCTCCCTTCGTGCATCTACACTTCTAAATGCGTTATATTGATCACATTCTGAAAATATATCGGTTATACTGAAGAATAAAAATGCAACCTTTTTTCCCGTGTCTCATACTCATTACATACTCCATCTTATTGATCTCGTTAAAAGCGAAATTAAATTTTTTGGGTTAACGTACGATAATCAAAAGCGTTTCCGTTGCTTTTATCATTAATCTACTTTGTAACAATGCGCGGAAGTCTTTTACAAAAAACGGAAAAACGCTTTCTGCGTAAATCAACTTGGTTCGCTCGTGCAAGCGCAAAAAAAATAGAGCCAATGCGTACGAAAACATATTAAAAAGATTCTTAACCGGTCAAATAGTTTCACGGTCAAGTAAAATCTAAGTAAGAGCTGTTCTGTTGACCATGAACTTTTCGTAGCCGGTCTTAAATGATAATTCTCATATTTGTCATATGAAATGCCGTAAATACTGAATGCATTTAATAAAGGAAAGCTATCACTGCAAACATTTAATATTAGCATAAAAATTAACAACCCGAGATATTTTAACGTATTCGTTATTAATTTATTCCATTTGGATATGATGCGAATAATTACGCGCCGACAGCACAACCCGAAAATTTCTCAGGTTGTAGTGGGCTATTAGGAATAATTGAGCTCATGAATTAAAATTATTGAATGCAATACTGATATACTACGCCGCAAGTAAAAAAAAATAACGTGGTAGTCAGGTAAAAGCCCCTGGCCTTGGAAAGTCGCGCTGCGCAACTGCGTGTTTCTTAGGACAGTGACTTCCTTGCCCTTGTCTGGTGCTGCTGATGTAGTCCCATCTTTTTTAACAAAATCTCTATCCCTATAGCCGCTTCTTTGTACGATGTCAGATTGTTTCATCACACAACGAATTTACCGTATAAAACTTCCTTGTTTTAATTTTAAAAATTGGATGTTGGAAACAATTCGTAAGCACGAGTTGTATTCAAGCGGTTTGTTTCGATTTGTTGTTCAGTTTGGTTTAGGTCAATCATTTAATCACCTTTGAGGTTAATGCAACCGATGCCCAATCATCGGTCGTCTGACTGCGGTATTTACAATTCATGTAACTAAATGCACAATCGAGTGTCCGTAATCTGTTAATTTCAAAAGACAACTCTTGTAATACTAATGTGTTTATTTTATGACTTCCGCAAGAGCAACTGAATGTGTGAAACATCTAGCAGTAGTTGGCAGATTAGCTTTGTAAAATACTGATAAGAGTTATCTTTAAATCCACTAATATTTCATATTTGTGCTAACTTCAGAGCACAAAAATGCTCGTTCTTGGCACAAACTCATCGATCTTGATCGTACGAAAAAAAATCATTATTTTATCATATATTTGGCCTGTGTGTTCTAAAAAGTCGTGGCAGCATAAACTTCCATATTTTTTCAGTTAAAAACAAACCATATATTTTCTTCAGGGTTCAAAAAGATCTCATTGGGGAGATAAATACAGTATGTCAACGTATCGTACATTGCATTTTAGAAGATATAGCAAATTATTAGTAAAAAATGGCATCTACTTTAACATTCTGTTATACTTATAGAGTAACTTGAAATAAAAGATCATGTATTTCTATTAAAGAGAAATACTGTACTTCAGCAGTCGCAGCATCGCTAAATCATAGAACTATTCATAAGTAAAAATTTTTAGTAAGTCAATGATCTAACCCTTAAACGGTAACATCCAAATTTTATCTGTTATTAGTAATAAGTGTCTGTGAGGCACGCAACTAATTGTACAATGTTTTTCTCATTATATTTATTTATTTTTGTGCATTATAACTCCAAGAAAGGTATACATTGCATTAAAAATAGAGGTAAATTATTTCCTTGCTAATAAACAACTACTCTACACAGTACTTTACAACAATTATTGCATATTTTCTTTGAACACTCTAAACATATGGGAACTTGACATTTAATACATTTATATCCTGTATTTCTGTTTTTTGTATATGGACACAAGCTGCACTTACGTTTTTCTCAAGTCTGTCATTTCCTTTTGTGATTGATGTTGTACCACGTCACATCCCCACATATTTCTTGTAGTACTCCTTCAATAAGCACTTTCAGACTTGATCGAATGTTTGGAACTTTTAGACGATTTTCTAAGTGAGGTTTTATAAGGTTTAACGCTAATTGCTCTATAAAACCAAACCTTTTTATGATTTTGGAATTTATAAAACATAAATATAATATGTAGCTGTTGACGGCTTGAAATGTTAAGCATCATATAAAAAATTGCCAAAGGCCAACGTTTTAGTTCTTCTGTTACAGGAATAAATTGGCACATTTTTTGATCCATTGAATCAACGCCTCCTTTTTGTCTGATTATAAAAATCAATTATTTCTGGCTTATCTTTTGCAGAATTGAAAGTATTGGAGTGGTGCATACTAGAAACTAGCACTACGGCCCTATTTTTCTTTGGAACGTAACTCAACATAGTGATGTTATCGGCAAACCCATACATTGATGTACCAGGCTGTCTTGATCTAGAAGGTAGAAACTCTACAGGGATTTCACGTTTATTTTTTTCATAGTGTACCCACATAGGTTAAATTTCTATTCTGCAGTTCCCGTATCAACTCCATCGAGGAGAACCAATTATCTGCTGTAATGTTCCTATTTGACTTAACAAGAGGAGTAACTAATCTCAATACAGATTGTGTAGGTATTGATAACTTTTTATTTTCTATACTCAGTCCCATACCATCAGTTCCTTTTCCGCAGTATATGTAGCCATTATAAAAATACGTAGTTCGAGCATCAGTAAGGGTTAATAATTTAATACCGTATTTATTAGGTTTCTGTGGCATATAAACTTTGAATTTACAACGCCCTCGAAATGGGAATTAATGTTTCGTCAATACATGCATATTCACCTACCGAATATAACTTTTGACAGTTGACTTACCTAAACATATTAAAAACGTTAGATATTGCAGCAGCTGGATTTTCAACTTTGCGATCATTTCTAGTTTTTGCATCATCAAATCGCAAGCATGTTGCTGAGAACTTCGTGGCGTTTTGCAGACATAACCAGATCGAAATGTTGGCCTTCCGAATTTTGCTCTTGGTATTAAAAGTGATAGGATGTCCTCATGATTTGATTTATATATCGAACTTAAGCATAAATAAACCCAAAAGTGCTTTCATTTCACATTTATCTGTGGCTCTGTAACTTGATTTTTGAGCATCATTGATCTTTTCTCTCACTTGTTCCAATTTTATATTAGTTCAGTGAATAATTTCGTCAATTATTGTGTCGTCAAACAAAAGTGACCATATCTTTTCAAAAAGCTGGATTTGCTCCTAATTCTTTTACTGTTTTAGTCATTCCTGGCAATATTTTAATGATATTATGTTGAGGAGTACGTGTTGTTTTAGGAGGTTGAACATTCCACTGAAAACCATTTTTTCCAAAATAGTGTGAAGGTGAATCATTATCCTGTAGATGGAACTAAATCATTATCGGGATCTCTTTCAGATCTATTACCATCTATTTCAACATCATCATCACTATCACTTTCATCGAAAACTTCTGACTCAAAGTTTGGATCGGTCACCGTATCATCTGAATCATCTTCATATACATCTGGCACCGTTTCTGGAGCTATTTCATCCTCTTCCACTTCTTTCATCATAACCAAAATTTCCGATTCAAAATCGGGATCATTAATTCGAACGCTTTGCAGTTTGCGTTTTTGGTGCATTTAGTACTTTAGATGTCACTGGCCTTGACATCTTTGATGAAATACAACCGTCGTTAGTTTCTCCAAATAAAATACTCGTGTTTTAGTACTTACGATTAATATTGTGCAATTTTAATTTTATACACTATTGGTAATATGTGTCTGTGAAACACTTAAAATAATGTACACTATTCGTAATATGTGTCTGAGAAACACCGTGAAACTCACGTGTTCTTCGCTCACTAAAGACTGAGTGAAAATATCTTATTTTAGCATTTAAGTTCTCCTGTAAACATGTCGCGCCAAGACTACTGAAGGGTGGGGGCGCAAGTGCTTGAAGTTTTCTATTAAAACACTATGTTAAAATTTGTGCGTGTCTACCAGACACATATTACGGTTTAAGGGTTAAAGTACCTATAAAATTGGTTCAAGTTTTGAAGTTATTAGCAATGTTTTGCTTTAAATTGGTAAATATAAGAAGGAACTTTGTCTTGGTTGTAGTAGAATTTTGATTTTGTATTGATTCCTGGCATCAAAATTATGGTGTTTAATATACAAAATGTACAAATTCAAACATAAAAAATACAAACAGTAAGCATTTTAAAATAAAAGTGGTACTACAGCGACAAAGCGTTTTGTCTTTCATAAAACATCAAGTTTTACTTCAACCATGTAAAATTAAAAGCTGTTTTAAAGGTACTTATGAATTACTTTATTATCAGAAGTTTCATTAACACAGAGCAAAATAAAATGCAAACCAAATAATATCTCAAACTAAATCACCCTAAATACAATTAATTACCTCTTAAACAATTTAGCATTTCTATTTAGGTATACGTATAATAAGTTAAAGCAAACGGTACCTATTTTATGTAAACCGAAAAATATTGTACACTTTACATGGGGTATCTTAAATATTTACAATTCCTGAACATTATGAGTTTTCTAAAGCATTAGAATGTTTTAAATAAATTGTATCATAAATACGATTGTATCTATATCTTTTACTGTTGTCAATATAATTTTCACCAAAACGGTTTCGTCCACCTACAAACTTTCGTTATTGTTAATGATGCTCCAGTTAAACACATTATCAAGATGGCATACGTCGAACGCTTAGTCAAATGTTCTGGAAGAAATGGAGCAGAGAATACTTGCAACAGCTTCAAGAACAAACAAAATGGAAAACCAAATCCACTACACCAGTCAAAATTAATGACATCGTTTTGTTAAAAACCCCCTTCTCTTAAATGGCCTTTGGGACGAGTCATCGAACTGCATCCTGGCGAAGACGACTTGGTGAGAGTTGTGACAATGAAAACATCCAGTGAAGTGAAAAAACAGGCAACTTCAAAAAGTTACTTGCTACCTTTTAATAATTAGGGAATCTTTTGCTGTTTGATTTCTCCATATCTAAATGTAGTTCAAAGGAATGGAACACTAAACTGCAGCGTCTATATAACAAATTGAAAAACACCAAAAAAACTGCATCAAAAAAAACCGATACAGTATCGGTTCGCTGATGATGATAGTTTAGCTATTGAAACACGTGTCCGAGTAAAGTTTTTTTGGTGCAGTTTTTTGGTGTTTTTCAGTTTGTTAAATATTTTAGTCTTGTATATTTTGAAACAATTATTTCAACAGAGGTGGCATGTAAAGACCCCCTTTACAACCCGATAGGGGTGGGATTTAACCTTTAAATACCGGGCCAAATGGTCTAAGAGCAGTACTATATCAGTACGAATGTAAAGCATAACGTTAGGTTCACAGTAGTGATAATTGCAACAGTGTTATAGTAGAGTGTGTAATAAAAATCGCAAAGAGAAAATAGTGGTGTTCTTTTTAGTCCACCAAACCGCACAATTCGGATACTGATTACTTCGTACAACGATCGAAACTAAATGGTCTTCAATGTAGGGGAGGAATTGTAGAAGATAATGTTATAGAACTATGTATTTTTGAAGATCGTCTTACTGGAAGGAACTATTTTCGTAGAAACCATTTGTGGTGGAGCTCTAGAAGAAAAAGTAAAAACTTACAAAAGCAAATGAAAGGAACATGTCAAACGGATGTCAGAAGCAAGAGTACCAAAGAAAATGCTGCAATATAAACCTAGAGGAAAACAAAGTATAGAATGCCTAATAAAACGATGGTGAAGCGGAATAGGTCAACAGACCTAAACCGTTAAATAGTACGACGACGACTACCATTTGTGGAAATTACTAGAGGAAGTTCGTCTAAATACAAGAATTAGTTTGTGGTTCCAACAAGACGGAGAATCTGTACCATACGTTCGTTGTATGCCTCGTTCGATAAACTGATATTTTACCGACAGGTGGATAGATCGTGGAGGTCCAATGTGGCTTCCTCGGTCTCCAGATTTTACCTTAATAGATTTCTTTCTATGGGGATACATCAAACAACTAGTTTACACAAAAGAACTTTCTACATGAAAACATGAAAGAAAAGATTTCGTAAATTATTTAAATTCTAGTTCAAAAAACACAATTTTAGATGGTTTAATGATTTCGGAAAAATACTGTTCTGACGTTTATTATAAAAACAATTTTCATATACCTACCTATTGTATTTTCGATTCCTGTTTACTTAGTTTAAAAGAAATATTGTTTATTCTCCTCTGTTGATAACAGTAAAAAATAAGACACATCCGATGACAATTTATGAAAAATTCTAATGCTTTAGAATATCCAAAATGTATTGCAGGGCATTTTCTTGAAGTTATACCCTACATACTATATATCGTTTAAAAGCAAATTAATTGCACTAACCATCTCTAAAGGACATATAGGGTGATTATTTAAAAAAAATTGAGATATTGTTTGGTTTTTATTTTGCTTCATGAAGTTTTCAATAATAAAGGTAATTAACATTGAACACAAATATAGACTAACATGTTAATCGAAATAAATGTTAAATTATTTCATGTTCAAGAGTTTTAAAGTAGATGTCATTTTTACTACAAATTAGCTACATCTTCCAAAACTATCCTCTTCAATACATTGACATGCAATATTTTTTTAAAACTCTCGTTGTGAGCTATTCCAACCTTAAAGAAAATATGCTGTGCTTCATTTAAAAAATAATAGTTTATGCTGCCAGAAATTTTTGGAACACCCTGTATATTCACAAATATTTTTAAAATGTGCACTCAGTAACTGTACTAGATGTAATACATTTTATCTTTATTCCCTACTATGCTCCTACAATGTCAGAAGTTTGCGCCAACCTGTATAATGACACTTTCATTTACTAAAATCACAAGAAAGAAGTTTATCATTGTAGAGGAATCGTAAGATGTAAAGAGACCGTCACGTGACTATTTCTGCGCGTACTTTGAAACGACCTTCATTTCATTGGCGTTGTTATTTATGTTTAGTGTAGGGGGCGATCAGCTGTTGTCTATTACATTAGTGATGGTTTTCTTTACTGGAAACGACAATTATTCGTAAATCGTACAAAATATAAGCTAAAGAGATATAAAATGAGGGTCTAAAATAAATTAGAAATAAAATACTATACATGGAATCACTGTGCAGGTTATGTTGCATGATTGAATTAAATTGAAGTAAAATATTCTGCAAGTAAAATACTGTTTGGGTGAGTAAGTTATATCGTTGAAGTATATTTTGTAATTAATTATTCTCAATTTCGTTCATAGTCAACACAATATGGCGAAGAGAATAAATACAAGAAAAATATTGCTTTATAGGTAGTGAACCGTAAAACCTTTAAATGGGGAAGATTCTGGCAATCACTTTAGGATTACTTGCTTAACTGAGTAATAACAATAAACAATTTTCAATCAAAATATAAATCATTAGATCCAAATCATCTAATTAAATATATGGTACTTATTTAATTTTTCAAGATTCACACAAGGTAGCGACCACTGCTTCGTGCACAAGGCGAAGATTAAAACCATCGATTCCAATACAAGTTTAAAAATGTTTCAAAGGGATAAATAAGAAGTTACAGTTTTAATTTAATTTTACTTTTCATAATATAAAATACTCTAAAGCTATAGGTACATGTTTAAATTTTTATCAATTTGACATATGTAAGAATTAATAACTTTAATAATTTTGTTAAGTTTTCCATTATTCAAATAACAATCGCATAGATGATGTTTAAGTCTAACTGTTTTACAACTAAGCTTGTGAGAAATCTTTCTGTAATAACAAATCAAAAACATTGTTGAACTTATGCGCTAAAATGTAAGAATTTCATTATATGCAATATTTTAACTGAAATATATTTTTATCAGTACCTAATCTTAACAAACAATTGTGAAAAATATAGCAATTTATAGCTTTAATTTACTTAGGAATTAATTTCATTATCAGATTCCGATTCACTTTTGGACATGTCACTATCACCAGTATTTACAGTAAACACTAATTCACATGTTGCATCTAAAAGATGTTCTTGATCCATATATTCTTGCTCAACCTTTCTCACATGATTGCATATGGAACACCATTGTTCTTTTGTTACACTGGCAAACTTTTGTCGTGTCAGGACTTCGACATCACTCATTTTGAATGTAACATTATTTTGAGCTACCCAATTTTTAACAAGTGCCCATACCTTTTCTATTGGGTTTAATTCAGGATGATAAGGTGGGAGACAAGCACAGTTATTCCTTTTTCTGCCAGCATTAAATCAATAGAAAATGTGGGGTTTGTAGACTTATGCGATTTTATAATTTTATACAGCTCTGGCTTTGTCATTTCTCATCGAACAGTATGTTCTTAGTTCTTAACCAATTACACATTTCTATTTTCAGTGATGAACTTGTTGGTTCTTTTTCAGCTTTGACATTATGATAAGATGCGTTGTCCATCACTAATACACTTCTTTCAGGTAAATTTGGTATTAATTGTGATTCTAACCACAGCTTATAGTTTTGTAGTTCATGGCGTCATGATAATCCCCAGTTTTCGATCCAGACTTAAAGATGAGTAAAGCATTAGGTATAAATCCGTTTTCATTGCCAGCATGAACGATAATAAAATGTAATGAACCATCAGACCATTCTTTTGTGCAGTATGTGAACTGTGTATGTAAGTCTCATCGGTATAAATTATTGGACGACCCTCACTGCGATATTTAATTAAACTTCTTAAGTATTTTACACAAGTAGTCGAATATTGAAGCTTTCCATTAACACTTTTCGATTAGTGTCTGTTATTTTCCATCTGTAACAAACAATGTTAAAAATGAAATGTTTCGAAAATGAACATTTATTATACCTAAACCCCATGTTTTTAGAAGAGAACGGAGTGTTGATTCACATCCGGTGAACGGTACCTCACATTCACGTAATTTGGCTAAAACATTTTTAACCGTTGGTCGCTTCTTTTCATGAATGTAAAAGTTGTTTACAATTCGTCTCACAATATGTTTTTGCTCTCAGGAAGTTGGCATTTTGTAGTTGTTTTCGGTCTGTGCTTACGAGGACTTGAAAATGAAGTGCTTGCGCCTTCTTGTACAGAGCGAGCTTCTTTTGAGATTCTCTTGTAAGAACTTTCTGAAATACCAGTTGCAGCGAGCACCCTTTGTTTAAAATGTGCAAGAGGTATCGATGGGGTTTCAGAATTAGCTTCCTCTCTCATAAACTTCATAACATTAGCAATTACCTGCAAGAATTTTTTATTAATAGGTGTTTAATTTAGAACAAATTCAATTAATTACCTCTCTTGTTTGGCTGTGAAGTATTTGACCCTTTTTTCCTAGGTTCTTTTCTTGATTCATTATCAAACAGGTAACAAGTGACAAGTTCACTATGAGGTTTAGTTAGTTCTAAAAAGAACTGGTTTTGTTTGACGAAGTTAAGAACAGAAATATAACGAGACCACCTATTAATACCAAATAACGTCACGAACGGAAATGGTAAATGTGGTTATGTACTAACACCAACCATACCTTCAAACATACATGGACTCGACCAACTCATTTTGGTCATTTGCGCATATCACGTGACGGTCTCTTTACATCTTACGATTCCTCTACCTACTTAATTTTATTACGATTTCTGATTTCAGCATCCGTTGAAAACATGTACAAGTTCTTTTGTAGCTGGACTTATACGTGAATAAGTTAAACAAAACTAGTATAGGTACGTGTAAACTATTGTCGATAGAAATACATTTTTTTTCTATTTTGGGTCGCTTACAGAGCTATAAAAGCACCCAAATGAGTTCTTTTATAGAAATAGAACAATTTTTATTCCAAACGGTGGTAACACTGATAACTTCCAAGCTGTCATTATGTTCGGTGTGCATTAATTTCAATCATAATTAATGTTCAGTAGATTTATTTATCTACTTATTTTTATTTCCCCCCATTTTTTTTAATGAAACATATGATAATGTACTAATTAAACTTAAACTAGCATTTAAACCAAAGTTTAATGAAAATATTGCCACCTTAGCAATAACACACTTCAAAAATTTCTCTAAATTAAAAACTCGCGAAATTTGATTAAAGTCCAAAATAAAAATATGTATAAAGAATTTGTTTCAGAAGGCATTTTAGCGACTCGTAGTTTCGATAACTCCCGCTTCGCGGCCTCGTTTTCGCAACTGTACTCGTCTTAATGCGTCTTCTGAAACTAGTTCTTTAATATACTAATCTGCAGTGCAACGTATTCTACAATAAGATTCTAGTTTTCCTTCATCACTCTGTAGAAGCGAAACCTTTTTTACACCATTTTATTTTAATATTTTGTTTTAACTACAAATACTCAAGGAAAATAATAAAAACCAAAAGAAGCTCAAACAAAACACACACTTAATTTTCCTCAAAATTCTACCTTGGTTGGAGATCAGTGTAACTTCTTTGTCGGTCAACAGTGAACACAACAAGTTGTGATGTTTCTATTAATATTCAATTGAATATTCAAATGCTAACACGATTAAAAACTTGAACCGTATCACGAGAGATTTCTGCAACAAAACAAACTAGTCCTTAACAATTGAAGAGGGAAATAACAAAGGTGCTAAGTGCCCTTTTTTTTAAATTCGCTTTTTTACATTAAAACGATCCATGTTCCGCCGCCAATGGGTGCATTCAGAGAACGTGAGCAGATATCGCTACTAAAACCCGATAAGCTATACTGAAGTAGCTGCGACGTCGTCTGACAAACTTAATCTTAGAATCCGAACCGCTCACCGTGTGTTCATCTCAAGTAGCGTAAACAAAATGTGCTACCTAAAATGGCGACTGCTACGCAACATGTTCCGTAAGTAGCGGTACCAAAATTTGACGTTTTCACTGTGTTTTCACAACAGTTCCTGTAACTGTTACGTAAGCTAAATGCACCCAATGAAATGTGCTGAGTTCCAACTTCACATACAGCACCTTAACTTGTAACTCAAAGATGGCGCCAAGGGTATGTGCCAATCTTAGCTGCTCCCAAAGCTATCTGCGATGCCTGTATGCTACTAATGTTTCGAGTTGTGTTAATTTTTGTGCCGTTTTTGCCGTCGTTTTTACACGTTACAAAAATGGTGGATAATACAAGACACAAAATGGTAGTGATTCATTTAATGCGCTGAACAGAAAAAGGCTCGAAACTGCAGGAAAGCACCCCTTACGCTAACCGTAATAAGCAACAAGTGGCAAAAAAAAGTGAAAACCGAATTTTACAGGTTGATTTCATTTTGAGCACTGATTGCATGTATGTAAGTAACTTCTTTTTGTAAGTCACTTGTTAGTGCAAACTTGCATGTAGAAGGTTCAGCTATGAACAGCGTCTTCAGTTATTTAGAACATTCTACTCAGCTGATGTCAAGACCCAAGGAACTTATACTTATGAACCTGATTTCACATCGAAAGAATTAATCGAAGCAGACACGATACATATTGCGATCCTTCTGAAAGTAATCGTCAGGTGACATTATACCGTCATTACACCGTTCGTGACGGCTTCTAAAGTGCATGAGGTACTTTTATGAACACCTTCGAAGTTATTTTCGAGGAAGATTATCTTGCACGCTTATTACAAAAAAGAGAAATGGAGAAACTAGTTTGCATGACAAAATAACACGTTCAGCACCGGAAAAATTTACAGATGACGATCGTATGATTGTTCGCGAACATATCAACAGTTTTCCGCGGGAGGAATCGCATTATTCCCGAAGCAAAACCGAAAAGGAATATATGAGTCCCAACTTAAATATTAATCGTATACACACGGCCTTTTTGGAAAAGTATCCTGACAGTAGAGTAACATACAAATTTTATAGAAGGGTGTTTTCAATACATTTTGCTAAACTTTCTTTTAAACGCTCCCGAAGTGAAACATCTAGAGTCTGCGACAAGTTACATTGCGACATACAGGCACGTAATACTAACGGTCCGAAGGATCAAAAGCAGATCTAGAGATCCATCACAGGAAAGCCGAGAAAGCAAGGACAATGATGAATACAGATATCAAACAAGCACAACTTGCAGACTGTAAATCAAGTGTTTTATTGTATGGATCTAGAACAGCTACCCTTTGTTCCCTGTCTGACCCACTCACATGTTTTATATGAGCCAACTTTCGTGCTATAACCTATGCATTAATTTAGCTGACAACCGAACTTCAGCAAATGTGCTTGTGGCACGAAGTAAGTTTGCTGGAGAGTGTGGCAATGAGATAGCTACTCTGATTTACTTCACATTTTAAATAATGCAAAAGCAACTGATAAGAAAAAGATCACTATTTGGACGGACAACTGCGCATCTCAAAATAAGAATCGAATGATTGTTTTTCTGTATGTTTTTCTGGTGACTATTGGTTTACACGACTCAATAGAGGCATAAGTTTTTAGTTATGCGGCTACAGTTTTTTTTGCAATGTGACCACGACTTCGCTTGAATTGAAAAGAGAAAAAGGAAAGCTAAGCACATAGTTCCTCAAAGGAAGGAATAGAACATTAACTGCAGCGTCTATTTTAACAAACGGTGTTTTCCCGTTTGTCCCATAGTTTATGATGAATTGCGCGACGTTATTGAATGCAGTATACACATACAGAAATGTTTCGAATAGTTGATATAAAGAATGCCTCTTCAATTTTGGAAGCTGCTGCAGATTTAATTATTAATATGAAGCAATACATATAAGCAAAACCGTTCATTATAAATTGGACTCAAGATTATTCTGGAATGCTTTTATGCAAAGACCATTTTTCATTGGACTATAAAACAATTCCGATATTAAAAAGAGGTAAAACTTTGCATAACATTAACAATTTGGAACTAGAAGAGCTTCCACATCAAAATCATACAAGTGAAACAACATTTAGAAGCTATATGATACCATATTTGCACAAATAAGAACACAAGGATTTCTATATACAGTTATTGCAGAGTTGCAAATAGGCATTTAGCCCCAAAATTACTCTTTTGGCACTTGACACGTTTCTTAATTTTTTTCACAGATATAGCCTTAAGTTACATTTCTAGTACTGAAGACAGTTTAAAATCATTTCAGTACTTGTTCCGAGTACCACAGGATACCGTTTCTACATTTCTGCCGAAAGTGCTTAGCACTATTTATCAAGTACTAAATCCATTTGTACAGGTATGTGCATATCTTTATTCTTAAAATAAGCTAAAATACTGCTATTATGTATCAGGAAAGTGCCGTGGTATCACACTAAATCAGTCAAGAAAGGCCTGTTCAAATCTTCTTTTTTATTGGAAAAAGGTTTTATATGAAAAAATCTTACTGTAGTTTCTGTTAGAATATAGTATAAATTTATTTGGATCTTACAAATTCGTATACAAAACCAAAAGTACAATAAAGAACATTTTCTGAAGTATTTGCAACATTTTCTTGTCTATAAGAAATGAACATTGTTAAAGTGGCGGTTAGTATAAACATTTTAATTTCCTCTACTTTCCTACATATTTCGAATAGTTAACACAGCTTATTGAACTATGTCAAGTTTTTCCTGTACATTAAATTGGCTTTGTTGATAGTATGGATAAGAGTCACTACTGTTTGAAACATTATCGTTTGAGACGATTGGAGAGAGAAAAAAGTGTTTGATTTAAATGTACCAATCGTTCTTGTGATATAAGCTCTTGAAATTTATTTTACAAGATTATAAAGCTTCAGATTGGCAATTCAAGCAAAGTTGTCATGCTGGCCCTCAGTTGTCGCTTTGGGCTATATACTTTCACAAGCTACATGAGCAATATTTTATGCAGCTCACCAATCGCAGACTCTATGCGAGCTGGTAATTTGGCTGAGGTTCATGCGGCCTTTTCAATGCGAGGAGAAGGATTGACTGTGATTCGTCTTCTTAACATATTTCTTAACATCCCTTTTCAAATATTTGCGACACGTAATGTCTCAGTGACATTTATATGTGATCTACCCCAGACCACTTGATACTCGTATCACTCATTTTCACAGTTTACACAAACTTTACTCAAAACTCAAGAGTTGTATACAAACAACATCATAGAGAGCACGTGCTGATGCAACTAATCGGTAGCTCAGTATGTTATACTAGGCGACAGGTTCCTACTTACTAGATGCTAATTAGTCACATGACTCACTCTCCTGAGTTAGTAGCTGGGAAAATAGAAGATGTTGGATTCTTGACGCTAGTGAACTTTGACTAGCGCGCTACTGTTAATAGCTGGTATTACCTATGTAGTAGCCGCTAATTAGCTAGCTGCTAGTAAAGTAGCCAAGTGTGACTTAAGACGCATGCGTCCGCCGATTCATATGAAACGTACTTTTAGACCAATATTACAGTGTGTCGCATTCAAGATACACCCCCATATATTCGTTATTTAAAGGATTACAAATTTGAATGTTAGCACAGTCATTGAAAGTAAAGGGTCACATTTTTTAAGATACTTCACTGAAATCTGAACTTTAAACTCAACCTACTACAAATTGAGAAATACGGAAGATTTTTCGGGTTAGAATATCGACAAAAATTATTAAAATTAATTAATTAATTAATTAAAATTAATTTTCTGAAATCCCATACATTGACTTTCTCAAACTGTACCTAAGCCATTACAATTTACAACCCAGTGAGAATTATATGTGGTTCGGTATCTACAGCTTTGAGACCCTACAACCCTATTAGTGGTGAATGTCTTAGCACACGTAAGTAAATGTAGCCTTATCGGTATTGTTACCTTCTTTCAACGCAGCTAAGAACTTAAGTTTATAGTGCTTAATTAATTTTCAATTAAATTCTGTGAAATTGTGTTATACATTTTTTCGTAATTATCCGGGAGGGTCTTGATGACCAGGTCCGGAAACCAAAGTGGTGATTCTCAGGAACAACATGTTTTTCTTGTTGACTGTAAGGTACTGATCACCTTCTATATTTAATATTTGTATTAAAAACGCCTAAAAACACACCCGAAAAAACTCTAACAAAATTGACGTACGTTTTGACGTTTTTTTACATGTGAATACTAGGGTGAGTAAGGGTTGGCATGTTTAGGTTTTAGTGGTTTTCCTAAATCTTGAAGTAAATGCTTTGCCAAGACGAACCAATCCACTATTGCACACGTTTCGTCACCACACTATACAGGTTTATACTGATCTTCTGGGGCACCATACATAACACTTTCATCACAATACAATATTTGTATAATGTACCATACGAATAAATAAATAAATTAAATTCTATAGCAACTTCTCTATTACACCATACAACCAAACTATTTAAATTTTTTCACGTACAGTTAATGGCATTTTAATTCTGGTCACTTCACCAACTCTCTAAATATAACTTAACCAAAAACTGAATGTTAATTCTCTGATCACTAACGCAATAAACTAAAAACTGACGAATATTTAAACTTACTAACTATAACCAAAAAATATTAACTACGGTAGAGAAACGACACTTGTCAATTTTGTATATTGACGTTCAGCCTTTTTGAAACTACAAATTCAGTGGCGTTCTTGGATCTTACAACGAATATTTGAAGACACCTTTGTGATTATTAAACTTTCTGCTATCAAACTTGGAGTGTGAATAAATCTAATGTAATACACGGTTTTATTAATTTAATAATGGTAGGTAGTTTCTGACTTCAAAAATTGATAATGTGCACATAAATTTTGACAGAAGGCACATGTACTAAGTTAGGTTTTTCTTACTTATTTATCGTAAAATTTAAGAACGCCAATGAATTTGTAATTTCAAAATGGCGCAAGGTCATTCATAAGTAGTTTATGTTTTATACGAAAATTCACCTCACTGTGCTAAAACTTCATGCCAAAACTCTAAATTGTCAAACTTCTGTCAAATTACAAAATGTAACAAAAAATGAAAAAAAATGTTATACATTTTTTAAAATGGAACCCACCGTGTATTATTACATATTTGAATTTCTTCTTCAATTTTAAGGTGACTTTATGTATCACACTTGGTATCTAAAGTAAGTCGTTTACCGAAATTTGTCATTTTAAAAAGTAATAGTCCAGTAAGAATTGAATATCGCAGTTACCATAAATATGAGAAGGCAGTGGCTCTGCAAAGTTAATAATGATGAAATGTACTAACATAGAGCAAGCCGGCCAACTCAAACTCAGTTATGTGTTTAAAGTAATCGCTATTTCAATTTGCAAAATTTCAATCGAAGATAACTTTATTTTTTTAATGAAACCACAAACTTTTTTATCGGATCAAATCAAATGTCAATTTATAAACACAAGCAAAGACGACTAGAAAGAGCTTCGGTATGACAAATTGTTTCTGCAGTTCATATTTGTTTGAGTAAAATCTTGTATGCAACTGGCCCATAACCTCGTTTTTGTATCGCCACAATTTGGCCTCTCTCCTTCGTCGCTCGCCTATAAATCTGTGGCTCGTTCATAAAAGTGTAGATTATGGACTTGTTACATAAATAGTTGTTATCGCATGTCGGCATTTATATCATACTATCATTATGACTCGTCGATCATCTTATCCTTATCATAATATTAATTTAGAAACGGTGTATATAATTTGATAATGAGATGATATAAGTTTTATACATCAGCAACAATCTTATGTTTTAAATAAAATGTAATTAGTGCAGAATAAGTTAGTTAAATTGTGGGATGATGCTCAATTTCACGTTAATCAATTTAGCAAGTGCGGGGTTGCTAGGACAATAATAAAATCAAGTCTTCGAAAATAAATAAACTATGAAAAATAATGAACATTGAAAATTAAAAAAAAATTATATTTTAAATCATTTATAAATCAAAATATAAATAAAAAGTTCGTTGTAGAATATTAAAATAATAAGAAGAATGTATGGAATTGGTAGGCTGGATCAAAACGGTACGGTTGGAAGTAGACCTTTGACCTGAAAAGAATAAAATTTGTTAATGTAAATAAAGATTAAGTTTATATTACTTACACTTAAAATTATATTGAATTGGAAGACAAGATGTGTAACTTTGTTTAACTGAGCCAGGTAAAACGGATTCATATCAATCTTGAAATAGACTGACCTCCAAATAATTTGTAAATTTGGTATTAAGAACTATGGGTAATTACTTATCCTTTGAATTGTCCTGAAACATAAATACAGCATTATCCAAATAGAAGTAAGGTATTTGTAGTATTTTTAGTATTGTAAAAGTAAAAATATTTGACGTTTTCATTAATATTTTGTGTGTAAATTTAGTTGTAAATAGAAACTGTTGTTGATCATTATTTAATTGAATTTAAAGCTGACCTTTATTGTAATTTTTGGAACAACTGAATAACTTAATTTGTATTCATTGCAAGTTATAATTTATTCAATATTTATTTTTTAATTGCAAAATAAGAAGAATCTGTTGGGATGCAGAATAAATTAAGTATCATAAATTTAAAATCCAAAGTGAGTGCCAGTTTATTCATTGCAATATATTAAAATTATTCAATACATCAAAATAAATCCAATATTTGTTTTAACATAAAAAATGTCTACAGGCAATTCTTTTGGAGTTAGTGCTGAACAGTGCCCCAATTCGTGATTATAAATTTGTTTCGTGTATTATTTTCTTTTCTTTGAGATACAGATATACAGTACAAAATTCTTACAGGCCAAGAACTTAGGCATAGTTGAATGTATGTAATTAATGTACTTCAAACAAAATTATAATTTTATGCAGGAATATTGTGTCCTCAAAATTCCTCTTGTTGGTGCCCTTAATAGTGGCAATTTGATGGACAGCGATCGAGCAAAGTTGCGGGAACAATTGAGGATTTAAACACCAACATGTTTATACAAGTTGACGTGTGAAATGCTTCATATTAACATGAACTAATACAGAGTACTTAAAGAACTAAATGCGTTACTAAGACATATGGAGCAGAATGAGACGTCACCGGCTAAACCGCTCTGGTTAGACAATGAAATATATCAAAAACAAGTTTTCCTCATTCTATTCTGTAATTCGCTTCCAAACATCATTAAATCCGAAATTTTCTGAACTTAGTAGTAGGTCGGAATTTTTCTCCGCGGAATTTTTTCACTTCAAATCATAAACACATTTTTATTCAAACGTCAGTAAATCTAGACCATTTTTCGACTGGGTACCCAGATTTTTTCACCTCCAGTTAACTTTATCAGTCGGTTAACTACTGTGGAAACACAGCATTAAGCCAATCAAATTTTAGAAATTCGCGTTTCTAAAGATGATTATCCAACAGATAAAATTGACTGGAGATGACAAAATCAGGTCTTAGTAGTCGGCTGCGCAGTTTAATTTTTCTACACAGTTTAGAAAAGTGCTACACATAGCAACATACAAACACATGCATTAACGTAACATTAAACAAATATTATTGTTTACATTGTTCGCTTGACAAATGTCTTACTTTAGAAACAACTCATACATTGTTTCCAACGTTAACGATTGAAAATAAATAGTACCGTGATCCGAAACTAACTTTCTCGCATCTACAGTTGTTACACATTCCAAATCAGGCATTGATATGTCCCAATGCTTACCCTACAATTATTTTACCAAAAATGTTCTATTATTCCCAAAAGACCGACCAGCGGCATATTTTTGACACTACCAATTTTCTAGAAAGTTGTTCAAGACGTTGAACAATATGGTAATTAATAGCATAATTTATTTTCCAAAAAACTAATTTTAAGAGTAGTAAACAAGTACACTCATGAAATTTAAAACTTGACACCACAATTTCTGTAAACAAAGTTTGCACATTGTGAAGCGGGCTTAAGGGTATCATTTACAATTCTAACAGCAGGTAGTCTCAGCAGGGGTTATCTTATAGAAGGACTGTAGAATGAATCATTACACTAAGCACGTTTTAGAAAATAGGTAATTTACGTTGCTTACTTAATTTTTTCTTTAAAGAATATATTTAGAAGGTATCGCTAATTAAACACCATAGCTCGATTAATTATCGAATCAAAATTTTGTTTAGGAAATGTAATATTATGACGTTTCATTTTTCTGTAGTTAATATAAAAAGTGAAAATAAAAACTAAGGCAATTCTTATTGTCAACGTATATATTTAGTTTTTTGACAAAGAATTTATTACATAATTATAATTAAGATACCAAGTTATAGTTTAAAATTAATATGAAAACTTTTTTTTAAATAAAGTTATTACTATATAAATAAATATAAGAAATCAATAATGGGTGTGACCTCCATTATTATTGATTACATTCTTGGAGGCGTCTGCTCATTGACGCTATCAAGGTATCAATATAATTAATATTAATCGTTTCCCATGCGGTATCAATGGCTGCAATTAGTGCATTACGGTTTACTGAGTATAAAATTTGGCCCTTGTTGTCTTCGGATAACAGCAAGTATTCGAGCCTAAACATTTTCGATAATGTTAAAATCTGGGCTTTTGCTGGCCAGGGTAACAGCTCAAAGTTATTTCCTCGTATCCAATTGCGCACAACCCGCGAAGTATGAATAGGGGCGTTGTCCTTTAACAACAAAAATACATTATGAAAATGTTAATTCAACAGATCCCGAACTATTTTTTGGAGAAAGTATAGTGAAATCAAGACGTCCATCGATAGCCCAACAAGCTCTCCTTGACCCCGCGCGCTAACCCAACCCCAAACATTCACAGAAAAATAACCACTTCGTTTTTAGGACATATGTGATTATTTTCGTAACGAGTTCCTTCCATTCTAAAAACTTTTAGTGGTCCATCGTTGCGGCTATTGAACGTTTTTTCGTCGCTAAAAATCACTCGATTCCAAAATTCAAAGGTTCGTTCACATATCGCCTTGCAAATTCCAGACGACGTCTCATATTTTCGTCACTGAGAACTTCTTTCGCAGCAGCATTATACTTCTTTATTCCCATCTCCTTTAATCTTTTTGTGCAGTTATACGGCATCCGGGAAAATGTGTATCTGCTATAGCCCTGGAGTATGTAGCAAATGGTTGTTCTGTTACGTAATGAAACAACTCGAGATCTTGAGCACGTGTAGATACTTTAGGTCTACCACTTCCGATGGCTCTTTCCAAAGTGTGTTCAAGATTCCATTTTACTCGGTAATGCCCTACGGTGCTTTTTGTATATCTAACATACGTGAAATTTCACGCACGCTACGGCCCGCCGCTAATTCCGAAACAATCCGCGCTTTCAAATCAGCACCGAGATGAGGTGGCATTTTCACAACACTTGAAATTTTAAACTAAAATGGAATTTACATTTCTTACTTTATTTATTGGTTCACACTACCCCCTTCTCAAACAGTAGGTAATTGTTTATTTATTACATACTTCTAATGACCAATGTAACAACCCTTAGAGCAATATGACTCAAAGGAAGTAAATTAAACAAGCAAGGATATTCTATTGTTATTGAAACTTATTCATAAAGTAAAGCCATTTCCTTATAATGCTAATGGACAGGATTTTCTTTTAAGTATTAAGATTACAATAGAGGACTTATAAACTTTCGAAAATATCTAATTATAAATATTTACACTGCAATTGCGCTTTTTCCTTAATAATTTCTTAGCAATAACATACACGTTCTTGGTTTTAAGTTGTCATAAATTTGATATGATATAAATTTGTGTTTCTAATATTACATCACAAACTAATCTTTATTCGCCAAAAATTGTTGCTTAAGTTGTAAAGCTTCGTACACACCTGAACAACAAACCGAGCAACAAACATAACAACGAACCGAAAGTCAAACAGAACGACAAACGATCTTTTATGATTTCCACAATCCGAACAACAAACGGAACGTTTGTGCTGTTTCCATAATTATTTTCAGTAGTTTTCAGTTCATATATATTTATTATTGAGAAGAGAAAATTGCGGAAAACAAGAAGATAGTGCCAACCAAATTTTTACGCACAAAGAAGAGTAAAAAATTATAATTTACTTCGCTTTTTTTTATTTTGGAAATTTCCCGCCCAAATGATGCTAATAGGGACATCATTTTTTCTTGCATTCTTAAACACTGATTAATTTAAAACATTTTTCTTCTGTCAACTCCATAATATTACCTAAAACACAACAAACCCACAAAAGGGAGGACAAAAAATAAATAATTTAATTCTCCCGCATAAGTTTGTTCGCCGTTTTGTTTAGATTCGTCCAAACCTGCAAACGCATTCGCGCGCATTTTCTTTGATGTCGGAGAAAAAACCGACAAGTTGCGGGAACGCCGCAAACCGTTCGTGGAACAATCAGGACTTGCGAATCTGTTCTAAAATTCGTACGTAGCACCGTCCAAATTAATGTTCCGATTGCCGTTCGGTTCGTTGTTCTGTTTGTTCCTCGGTTTGTTGTTCAGGTGTGTACGAAGCTTTACAATAAGCATATTAATATGAACTATATCTTATGAAAGGAGAGTTATGTAACTATAATTAACGACTTAACGTTACGTTAGTAGATTCCATTTACTATTTACATATTTTCTTGGAACATTCGATAATTAACTATCGGGATATGATGACCCTATACTTCGCAGGTTGTGCGCAACTGGATACAAGCAAATAACTTGGAGCTGTTACCCTGGCCAGCAAAAAGCCCAGATTTTAACATTATCGAAAATGTTTGGGCTCGAATACTTGCTGTTATCCGAAGACAACAAGGGCCAAATTTTATACCAGTAAACCGTAATGCACTAATTGCAGCCATTGATACCGCATGGGAAACGATTAATATTAATTATATTGATACCTTGATAGCGTCAATGAGCAGACGCCTCAAGAATGTATCAATAATAATGGAGGTCACACCCATTATTGATTTCTTATATTTATTTATATAGTAATACCTTTATTTAAAAAAAACGTTTTCATTTAATTTTAAACTATAACTTGGTATCTTAATTATAATTATGTAATAAATTCTTGTCAAAAACTAAATATATACGTTGACAATAAGAATTGCCTTAGTTTTTATTTTCACTTTTTATATTAACTACAGAAAAAATGAAACGTCATAAAATATACATTTTGTAAGGACTAAATATTATGAATAGAGAGTTTAATGATTTTTTTAATAACTTACAATAATTAGTAGGTTAGATTTATTTAAAAATAAGTAATAATCAGTCAACCCAAATAATATGTTTACATTTCCTAAACAAAATTTTGATTCCATAATTAATCGAGCTATGGTGTTTTAATTAGCGATACCTTCAAATATATTCTTTAAAGAAAAAAATTAAAGTAAGCAACGTAAATTACCTATTTTCTAAAACGTGCTTAGTGTAATGATTCATTCTACAGTCCTTCTATAAGATAACCCCTGCTGAGACTACCTGCTGTTAGAATTGTAAATGATACCCTTAAGCCCGCTTCACAATGTGCAAACTTTTGTTTACAGAAATTGTGGTGTCCAAGTTTTAAATTTTATGAGTGTACCCTATCAGTAACCTTTCAGGAAACCCTTCCTATAAAATTTGAACTAAATCCAGCTCTTCGTTTTGGCCCTAGGTCAGAGTACATACATACATTTCTTTACAAAGTGCGATACTTTCTCTACGTATGCGTTTCATGAACGCGTTTTGTTTTTCGTCGGTGCAAGGTTGAATACAATCATCATTGATTAATATTTAAAAAGTACAGTTCCATTTTAACAAAATAATGAAGTGTAATGAATGTCAATGTGGCCGGTTTTTCTTCTTCCAACAATTGTTTTTGCTCTGGAAAATCTGTAACAAGCTGGGGTTTTTGCGTTTCATATACGCTTATTGTTCTTTGTCGCTGCTAGGTTGAATACAATCATTATTCAATATTTAAAATGTATGGTTCCGTACCTTGAATACTTGAATGGAAATTTGACAAATGTAAAGAAATTTTCAAATAAGTCTTGATTCAATAGAAAGTTACAAATAATATACTAAAGATTGGTTGTTTAATATTATGATTTTTTTGAACTGGGAGTTATGGTTTACAACAACAACGCCTAAGCTGGATAGAGAAGCGGCATAAACTTCATATACTTAATAGCGATTTCTGGGATTCTATGTTTGTGAAAAATTTTTAGTCACTATTTCGAAATAATTTTTTTACTGCGATTTACAATTTGATCAAATACATAATTTTGTTGCTCTATTCGAGTAATTCGAGTAACCACAAATCACCATCTACACAAATCAAATGTGGTACGTCAACGCAGATCGGTTTTGAAAAGCATGCCTCAGGTGCGAAAAGTGTTACCACAAATCCAACGTACGAAACGGAAGCAAAAAGTAACCAAGTTGATATACATAATGCGTATTTCTTTATTTATATCGAAGTAGATTTTCAAACCATGTCGAGCATTCTGTGAAGAAGTAGAAGGGAAGCATTTTAGGCAAGTACCATAGTTGCTTTTCGGCTAACGTTTAGACCCAATGAGTTCAGTCTTTTTCAAGACGATTTAACAATTATTGATTTAGAAGCTAAATAATTTTTATGTTGACCTGGATCCATTTTAAATTGTTCAGGTTTCTAAACCAACAATTGTTGAATTGCGCGGCTTAGGCTGACCAATCAGAAAACGTTGGTTGGTCCAAAAAACATTTATGACATTTGCTTAAAATCCTTGCTAGTTGCCATACAGAAGGCTCTCAACACGGTTCAAGAAAAAACTAGAAAAAATCCCATAATAATTGTAAGGAGTTCTCTATCAATTATTTTAATAAATTTAACTTCATTGAGTGTGACTAAAATTCTTTTCACGCATTGCAACTTCTTTAAATAAAAAGAGACATTATTCTTTTGAAAGTCATTAGGGTTCTTTTACTTTATATAACTTTTTCGACTATGTTTTAACCAGACCCAAACAAAAATTGTTAGTATAATTGAAGAAGTGGTCGTAAAAACAGAAAAGAACTTCAAAGGATGAAGGGTGAATGTTTGGCAATGGATTTGAACATCGAAAATATATAATACGAACTACGTTTGACGTTTAATTTTATTTTAATTAAAATGTAAATTTCTATTAACAAACAAAAACCCCAATTTAAACTCCAACAATAAACCATATATTTTTAATTTTATTTTTAAATAATTTCTTTTCAATTACCTTCTATATTAAAAGTATGTGATTTTAAATAGTTTTGTTAATTAACCTTCTTGATTTTAAGGAAAAGATTAATATAGCATGTAACAGAAACGATTGCTAATGGAAATAGATTCGTGTTTTAATCAATATCCTCGTTAAACCCATTTTGATCATAAATATATGAGTCAGTCTAAAGTTATTTTTATATTGTACTCAATTACTTTCTAATTCTTTACATTACAAGGATAGATATTATTGTTACTGAAATAAATGAAACTCTCCATTATTCTAAATTATCAGGTTTCAGACGTTTAAAAAACACGCTTAATGCATGTAATATCACATTTTAAAGATCTTGCTAGTAGTTGGTATAAATTATACCATTTACGGATGCTCATCATCGATTCAATGCGCCAAATATTGCTAATCATGTGGTTGCATTTACTCCTTATCTGATCACATCAGTCATTTTATTTGCATTTAGTACGTAATGGGAATATGTGAATTAGCAAATAGGTATGTTTTCAGTATTCAGCATTCGCAAATTTCGAAGTTAATATCAACTGGTTTATACAGTGTGTCCATTTAGTGTTGTAATTGTTTAATTATGGGCTCTCAGACTACTTGTCCGAAAAAGTGGAGCAGGTTTCCCAAATAGACTAAAAAGTTGCACATTTTAAAAATATTTTCATACATACAGGGTGATTCAGAAAAACGTAGTCAACCAAAGTTGATTTTTTTAAACGGAACACCCTGTATATTTTGCACCATCAAATAACTCGTGAAGTGTTACGTACATTTGACCTATATTCATATCCCTAGCTTTAGCGGTTTTCAAATTATTCGCATTATTTCAAAATTTTTAATAAATATATATGGCATCAAAAGAAATTAGTGTACCGTAGAAGTTATTGTATAGATAAAAAATTAATAAATTTTTGAGTACGGCCCTAATTAGAACCATTCTCGATGCCCGAAAATATTTTACAGGGCGTAAAATAATTTTGCCTCTACAATAACTTCCACGTTACACTAATTTTTTTGATATCGTAAATCTATTAAAAATTTTGAAATAGTGTCAATAATTTTAGTAACCGGTGAAGTCTAGGGATATTAATTACGGATCAAATGTACCCAAAAGTCATTCGACTGTGCAAAAATATACAAGGTGTTCCATTTAAAAAACTCAACTTTGATCGTTACAGGACGCTATTACAGAAGTATGTTTCAATATAACCCTGAAATATTGCTAAACGTACAGTAGTCTGTGTTACAACACTGTATAATCGTTCCTTTTACTTCTTCTACCGTTTCGTCAATTCTTCAGAAAATCTATTCTTATTTCCTATTTTATCGCCCACATTTAGAACATGTAGTACGCGGACTTTGATATATATATATATATATATTTAATAATTACAAATTTAAACACATAATGTTTAACCCAAATTAACTGGGAATAACTTTAGATACGTTTTTAATTTGCAAAGATGCATTTAGATAAGAATAAACAAGAAATAATGTCATTCAAAATTAGTTATCATACAAAAAAATAGATGCCCAGTTGAATTGCACTATGCGTATAATTAGTGGAACCATTAAATCTACTCCTCTCGATTGGCTCCCTGTTCTTTGTAATATTACTCCATCGAACATTCGACGAAAAGCTGCGTTAAAACGAGAATGGGATAAATGCCAACTTAACAAAAAGTTGCCAATTTGGAATGACATTGACCCTCCTGCTAAAGACTTAAATTTCGAAGTCCTATATGGTTAGAAGACTACTTAAGTACGGCTTTTTTTGAAGTTGAAGAGTGGAAAAAATTATGGTCTGGAGGCTTTGATCAACAAAGAAAAATTTGGTCAAAAGTAAATAAGAACAGGCCATTCAAAATGCAACTCTATGTTGTTCAAATGGGGTGCGATTTCTAATCCAAATTGTGACTGTGGAAACGAACCAGAGACCGTTACACATATGGTAGAGGATTGTCAATTAACGAAGTTTAAAGGAGGGTTTCCAAACATTCATAATTTAACGGATGAAGCAATATTATGACTTACAAATCTGAAGGACATCTGAAGTTCAGCAATATTTTGTATTCTTGTCTTGATTATCTGTTTTTCCATTATTTTGTTTTGCTATTTCTTTAACCTACTATTTTTTCGTCATTGTCGTGACTGGCGCTTGGACCGGTCCATTATATGTCGTCATGCAATGGCTGTGCTGTTATATTTTATGTTCTTATTTACCTTCTATAATGTTTACACACTTAATTAATATTATTACATGTGAACACTAGGGTGGGTAAGGGTTGGCATGTTTAGGTTTTAGTGGTTTTCCTAAACCTTGAAGTAAATGCTTTGCTAAGACGAACCAATTCACTATTGCACACGGTTTCGTCACCACACTATACAGGTTTATACTGATCTTCTGGGGCACCATACATAACACTTACATCACAATACAATATTTGTGTAATGTACCATACGAATAAATAAATAAATATTGCCGTTAAAAAGTAGACGTTTCAAAATCAGTTTTAAGAATTCTTTTAAGTTACTCAGTGGCTACAATTAAAAAAAAAAATCAATGATACAGAGTGTCCCACTTTTTACGGACCACCAGTCAACTTTAACATTTTAAATGGAAACATATATTTTTTATTCTGAATCTACTTGAAAAACTATGGTGACTTTATGTATACGAGTGTTACTCAAAAAATGATACTTTTTGAGATATCGATTTTTAAACACTTAATCGGCCTTCATATATTTCACGTTTTTTAGTTTATTAATTGAAATATCAAATTCAAATTTTATTCACACTTAGGGTGGTAACGATCCTAAGTGTCCATAATTTAAAATTGATAACTGTTATACAATGTTTGAGAAAAAAATGTCAAACTTTAGCCAATGGAAACCCATAAATAACTTAATAAAATCAAATGGGACCCACTGTATATTTTTTGTCAAATCCATGTAGAATTAATTTTTTTACAATTTTTCTGTACATGTTTGTCTACGCAAAATCCAGTGTTAGCTGTGAAAAAAAATTAAGCAGGCGATGAAATGCGAACGTCAAAAGTTTATTTTCACCGTTGTGTTATGTAATTGTCCATTCTATTACAAATTTTATTGTTTCCTTGTATTTTTAGTAATAATGAATGAGTTTTCGACCAGAATAAGTTAGTATGGTTTATTCCACCGGAAGTTTATTGGACGCTCTTAATAATAAAAGCAAATAATCCGGAACTACAAAGATATCCCAGAGCTAAGATAAAAAAAACTACAATTGCCAACAACGAGAAAAATACTAGGAAACATGTTTGTACTGAAGAGGATATGCAATTTGACATAATTATCGTTATCAGCAGTTGAGAATCCTATTTTTGGAGTACGACAAACAGCAGATAACGTTGGAACTTTGAAGACCCCTGTAAATAAGGTGTTACGAAAAAAACAAATTCCATCCTTACGGGCACAACACCATACCAATATCTGATAAAACCAGATTTTAAATGCTGACACGTTTATTAGGAATTCTTCTCGTATTTGACATTTCAGTTTATTCAGATATTCCTTTCAGTTATTTAAAATAATCTGTCCAGCGTTTTCGTTCTAATTTTGATGATCTATTTTATAATCTCGAGTTGTCAATAAAAATGTTTTGGTAAAACGCGTATTTTTGATTAAAAAAACCATTTTGACGGCTAACAGTTGAGTTTAGGTAGACAGACATCAATAGCAAAGTTGTAGAGAATTTATTATTACATCTTTCATACTTTTTACTAAATCAGGTATAATAATAAAAGCATTTTCTGCTGATGTTACTAATAGTTCGTAGCCAAGGGGTAGAAAATCTTTTGTTTCGCAAATCCTCTTAGAACCATAAAGAGAAAGGAACATAACTGAAAAAATAATACTTTTACTAATAGGGTTGAATTCATGAAGAGTAAACCTGAATTACGATCTATAATTTAATATTTTATTTTTGTAGTTTGTAGTACCTAAATGTTATGCTATGTTGACAATACTTATGAATTTGTGAATTTGTATTATGTAATAAATATTGTTTATATTACTTATGTATTAAAAATGTTCTTTTGTAAACTTAAAGAAAGTTTGATTTATACTATATTTAACCCAAAGTATTTTAGGATATTTCCAATATAATAATCTACCAGAAAACATTTTGGGTAATAACTTACTAAATTTAACTGCACATAACTAAAAAATATTTGAAAAAATATTTAATAATATTTCCAGAACATTACGAGGGTTCAAATCCCAATCCGATTTCTTATTTTTTAGTTGAATTATTATTTTAAAAGAACCGCGTTTAGTTTCTATCAGTAAAGAGGCAAACGTTTTAATTTTATTATTTGAACTGGTAATGGATTTATTAGAATATTCACATTATGAAACATTTAGTTTAATGATAGGGAACTTTTTGGATATGATAAAAACAAATACCGGGTTCTTCTTTCTTAGTTACACATTTACCCTATGTGTACTTTCTTTTAAATAAAAAAATCAAACAATTGGTGGGATATAGGCAACCAGTTACACCACATTATATTTGCACAAATCTGCACAAGTTGGGTTAGAATTATTTATTTTATTTTTCTAGAAGTAATTTCTTTATAAATTATTAACGCAAATCGCAAACAAACAATAATTTATTAACGTAAACAAATAAGTAATGAAAACAGGTTAGTAAATTAACATTTTATCAATGAACTTTAACAATATTTAATAGGTACTCATTGCTTTATTGACCTAATAAATACTCAAAATGTCCACCTTGCCTTTCGAGACAATAAGCTAAGCGGTCTTGAAAGGAACGTAAAGAATTTTGAACAAATTGTGGATTCATTTCATTACATACGATATTTTAATTCGTCTAAATTTTGAATGGGTACATTATTATAAACTTTGCCTTGTAAGTTACCCCATAAAAAAAAACTTAAGGAGCCAAGTCTGCTGATCGCAGTGGCCACGAAATAGGACCAAATCTTCCAATCCAGCGTCTTTCTTATTGTATTCGTTGAATGTGCCAGAACATCATCCATTTGCCACCAGGGTTCAATAATATTAAGCCTTTCCAATTGCTGGAATTATGTACTCTCGCAATAAATCAAAAAACTTTACAACTGTTAAATTTTCATCAATAAAAAATAGGCCAATAAGAGAGTTACTTATGCATCCTAGCCAAACATTAACCTTTTGGGGGTTTTGTGTCTGAGTTAAGTTTTGGATATGAGGATTGGTACAAGACCAGTATTTGGATTAATAAAAAGGACATTTGTGATTTTTTGATGGAAAAATAAAGGATTAGTACAAACCGGAAATTCTGAGAGTTGACCACCCCCATTGATAGTAAAGGTAGCTTCATCAGTAAATATTATTTTACTTAACATTTCTTCATTTTCATTCAATGAATTGAACATTGTTTCACAAAAACCGGTAAGCTTTATTTTATCTTTCTCGGTAAGTTGTTGATGATTTGAAGTTTTATTGGGTTTATACTTAAATTCTTTTAGGGTTCTGTATACCGAGCTATACGAAATTTCGAAATGTTTAGCCACATCTTAAAGTGATCCTGTAGGAGGCCGTTCCTCAACATAACAGGATATTTATTTTCATTTCTTCGATTAGAATATGATTGGTTTTGCTTTTTTTTCTATGACCAGTTATAACACAACCATCTCTTTTAGAATTTGTTAAAAATATTGAGAATGGTTTTTACACAAGGTGTAGGCCTTTCAGGGTAGTGGACTGAAAACATGTCCTGAACGTTTCTTAAGCTACGATTTTATTGGTACCATATAAGCATTGTCACTTTTTTTTCATTACTATACCTGTTCATTATGTATTTCAGTAGTAATTAAATAATAAAAAGCTCAATAGTAAAAAACAAGGTGACATAAAATGATTGCAATATTGACCCTTGCATACTGATTTTTTTAAATTTGGGTTTTGAACCTTTGTATGTTTTGAAATATTATGCTTATTGTTAAGTGTTAGTGAAAAATCTCCCTAAAAACACTTTGGGGGCATATAAATCTTTTCAAATTCCTCATGTTAAAGAAAATGCTTCAGATTTTCTGGGACACACGGTATTTATACTTTTTTTGCAAATTTTTTGTCATCATCTTTACCTCTGCCCTCATTTCTTTCACTTCTTCGTTTGTTTCTCTTGATTCATTTTTATCAATCTAATTTCTTTCAACATGCCCATACATAAATTACGTATATCCTCATCTTTCTTTTTTCACTTTCCCTTCTTTTTGATTCCTTTCTTCGTCTTTCCCCTTCTTTTCCGGTGATCTTATCATTTTCCTACTTCTTCTAAAAATTGTATACGCTCTTCCTCTGTCTTTCTTTTCCTCGAACCAGATTCCGTGCTTTCCTACTCCGTCATTTCTCAAATATTTCTTTCTCCAACAAATTAAAAACAAAATGTTTGATATTCCTTTATTGCCCCACTATACAGATCGTAATTTATATTATTCAAAAGAAAATTGTGACCAAATGTGTCGTGCGCGATAAACGAATCTCGCATACCGTGCAGCGTATTATCTCTGTCCGTTCGCTTTCACTATTACGTACCCAAATTACTACACCCTTTATCTCCGCAATGTTTCGTACTTTAGTTAAGTTCACTTAAAAACTTAAATACCGTTTAACTAAAACAAGACACGTCTTCACCCTTTCACGTTCGTACACCGAATCCAAAGCCATGTCCATTACCTTCTGTTTATTGTTTTCTATTTTCTTGGCTACTGTTTTATTTTTTTAATTTCAATTTTTGTTTTCTTTTGTTCCATCTTCAAATCTGTCCTGCTATTATTGGTGCCCTACTTATTATTATTAAGAAAGAAGCGATTAGCTCATACAAAGTGAAAAAAACTGCTGATTTGATTTCAAAAAAATCTATTTCAGTCTCTAAGAAATCAATGCCATAGAGTCGGTGCTATCAATTGTTCATTTCGAATACAGAATGAGATATAAAAGTAAATCAAGAAAGTTATGGGAATTTATCCCCAAGCAGGTGTATATTCTTCCTCATATTCAATCAGAAATGTTTTTGTTACCAACGATAAGCGATGTGAATATACGTGTGGTGACAACTTCTCATTAGAATGTATTTCCAGGGACTTGGTTTTGAAAGCATTGAAAAAATGTTCATCTAGTTACGCAGTGGGACCTGATACAATACCATCTTTTATACTTAACCCTGCATTACTCGCGCCCTAATAAGTTACGGCAACACTCGGGCAACTATTTTGCCTAGATTTGAGCTTGTTAATACAACTTAGTATATTCATAGTTAATAGTACTCATTTTACACTTTTTAAAACGTTTATTTATGAAATTTGTACAAACGATCGAACAAAAAAAAATTAAAAAAAACTATAAAAAAGAATTTTTTTATTTTTTGAGTAGATATTTTAAACTAAAATTAAACTTTATTCGGTTGAAGTATTGGTGTTGTCTAATTCGCCAGAGCATGGAGGACAAATGAACGTAGCATGCTCATTACAGATGGAAATATTGCACTTGGTACACTGTTTCTTGGTCCTCCTGTTTTTCTTCGTGGGCAAATTCCGCAAAAGCCTGATGTTGATTCACATGCATCATATTTTGTTACTGGCAATTTCAAGTTTTGTTTAATTCTTGTGAGAATTTCCGAAGGTAATGTTCGAATTGTTGATCGGAATATCAACCATGGCTTAATTAGTTGTTGTGCTAAATTCTTCAAATATACTCTGCGTTCGGGAACAATTTTATTATTACTTTTATAGATAATATTAGAATTGATACCTGCCACGTCTATCATCGTAAAAAAACTTGCAAAGGCCAACGACAACAAAACCTAGAAACTGAGTAACCGGACTTCAGCTTATCAACTACGTCCACGCCTCCTTTTGTAAAGTTGTAAAAAGTAATTATCTCTGGCTTTTGCTGTTCACCAGATTCGGGATCAACAATACCTTTTGAATAAAACGTAGATAGTAATAAAACTTTTTGTTTGGTTTTGGCTTATAAGAGACCAAAATAAAATCTTTTTGAAATCCAAACATGCTACTGGGGACCGGTCTATTTTGCCGGTTTGTTAGCAATGTATTGCCGGAATTTGCATCTGCCCCTAAAATTCTCCAACATTTCGTCGACAGTACAATATTCTTCAATTTGGTAATTGTCTTGACATTTTTGTACAAAATCTTCGAAAATATGCCAAATGTGCGTTATATTATCAATAGACTTTCTGTCTACTCTGTCATTAATGTCATCAAATCTAATTGCTCTTGCTAATAGGTGAAATCGTTCTCTTGACATTGTTAATCGGAAGCAATCAGCAGCTGTTCCGTTGGTAGCCCATAACTCTTTGGTACTCAAGTATTTTTGACTCCTGCCATATACAAAAGTCCAATAAAGGCATATACTTCTGTATCATCTGTTGCTCGGCAATCCCGTTCGCGTTCATAGTTTTCACGCAATTTATTTAGATAAACATTTGTATAACGAACCATATATGTTATAATGCCGGGTGTGATGTACAATTCCCAACACTCCTTCTCAGTCTTAGCATTTTTGCTACTGCTTTTACGCCCGGAACACGTATAACAATATTTTTACGAGAAGTTCTAGAAGAGCTAGCCACTGGGTAGTTTTATCTTTACCCATGAAATGATGCTCACCGGTAAAACTCATATTTTCGACTACCTCAACGTCTGTCAAATTTGGGTCTTCAGATTGCTCTGAATTGGTATCATGTTCACTGTTGTCCGTTGACTGATCACTTTCAATATCGATTTGATCATTGTTATCCAATATTTCTTCCTCTCTATTCTCCTTAGCTACAGCCCAAGTAACACTTGCTAATAATTCCTGTCTGTGTCGTTTTTGGTATTCTTCCCTCCCCAAATCGGCAAGTTTCTTTGCCCTACTTAAACTCATACTTCACAATCTGAAGTACAATATACAAATTAAATCTCATCGCACTATATTTTGTGTTAATTGTAAACTTACCTAATTGCGTTAATTTACACTCTCTAGAAAAATGTTTAACGTAATCACTCGCGCAAGTAGCAAAATGCTCACACATACGATAGCCAGTAAACAAACGTCCTGTTGCAAGCGAATCGATGCACTAAATGACGTATCATTGCATGTACAATCAGAGCGCACTAGTAAAGTCAGCTAGAGGAGAGGGGAGTCCCGTTTACCGCGGAATCTTTAAAAGCCCTCAATTTTTCTGGAACTGTGAGCAAAATGCTCATAAAGCGAGTGATGCAGGGTTAAAGACTGTACATGTATATTTTATAAACCGTTAACTACTATGTTTAACTTATCCTTAAAATTAAAACGCTTTCCTAACTGCTGGAAATTATCCAAAATAATACCAATGCACAAAAGTGATAGCAAATGCAGAATTGAAAACTATCGTCCAATATCTTTGATTAACAACTTTGCCAAAGTATTTGAAATTGTTCTACATGACTTGATATATTTTAAGGTGAAAAATGAAATCACACAGATACAACATGGGTTTCTGAAAGGGCGCTCTACCGTTACTAATTTATTTATTATTACCCAAGACATTGCTGATGCAATAGACGACGGACTATATATCGTTTAACTTTTGTTTGGGTTCATCCGAATCACAGGTGTATAATGCCATTAGAGAAATATCTGTTGTAACAGAATCCAAACTCCCTGAAGAGGATGTAGGGCGCGGTTTAAGATCCCAGTGTAACTCGTCGAAGATAGAACAAGCTTCTTGTGTACCTAATCGCAATATCTTATCTCAGAAAGTAAGTGACATTGGTTCTTTGAACGATTCACAAAGGTTGGAAATTATTTCACTTTTAAATTTGCAGATGTTTTTGGACAATGAAACCGTTGCACCGCCTGAAGAAAGTTTTGATGCCTGTCAGGGTACGCGGTTCTATTCTACTGTTGATTTAAAAGGTCATCGTATTGGCAGATCTCTTTAAATCCCGAAAGCCAATATACTGCTTTCTTATATGAGGGTAAAACTTATACTTACCAGGTCCTACCATTTTGATTAAAGACTGCAGTGGCATCATTTACTAGAGCGATGGATGTGATTTTAGGCCCAGAGGTTCGGCAGTTTACATTAGAGTATATTGATGACTTGTTAGTGATTTCTCAGACATTCGAACATCATGTAGCGCATTTGAAGAAGCTATTTTAAGTTCTCCAAGATGCAAATCTAACGGTGAATTTAGAGAAGACGCAGTTACTACGAAAAGAGGTGAAATTTTTAGGTCACATTCTAGATTCTTTGAGTATGCGGGCGGACCCAGATAAGACGGCAGCCATATGTAATTTTCCTATCCCTAGAACTTTGAAACAACTGCGTGGATTTTTGGGTGTCTGTAATTACTACAGACGATTTAGCCAGAAATACAGTGATGCAATTTATCCACTGACTCGTCTGTTACGCAAAGGTGTAGAATGGCAGTGGAGTGTTACTGAACAGGTTGCTTTTGAGAAATCAAGAGTGTATTTTTAGATACAGTTATTCTGAGCTTCCCGGATTTTTCGAAGATATTTTATTTGCAAACGGACAGCTCTGGTTTGGCGTTAGGGGTAGAATTGTATCAGTTAGATGGAGAAGAACGATTGGTCTTGGGGTTTGCCAGCCGAATATCACGTGGCCCTGAATTGTTGTATACTGTGACAGAAAAAGAATTGTTGGCCATTATTTTCGGGTTAAAAAAATTTAATACCATAATTTTAGATCATCGAGTGGTAATCCGTACAGACCACTATGCATTAAAATTTAAAAATTTAGACAGTTTCGATTTCGAAGTGGAACATGTCTGAGGTAAAAACAACATCGTCACCGACACACTTTCCCGGTTTCCTCCACAATTAGGCGATATTTCTTCTGTCCAAGGAAACTTGCCGATTGTCGCTGCATCTGATAATCGGTATTTAGCAGGGTTGTTTGGGGTTAAAGACTTGAAAAGTTTGGAAAATTTAGTAAGTACTCTTCGAGAAAGACAACTACAAGACGCTTTCTTTGGCCATATTTTTCAGGTTTTATTAGGGAACAGCACAGTGTTAGATAGAACTCAGACCCGCCTTCTGAATCATTTGAAGATTCAGGATAATGTACTGGTTTTTGTCAACAATTTTGATTTAAGCCCGCGTCTCGCGTCCAGCACGATGGTAAAAACTCTAATTAATAGCTGTCATGGACTTTTTGGACATTTTGTAGTCGGAAAGTTATATGCTGTTCTTAAACGTAACTTTTATTTTTTGCAAATGCGTTGTATTATCCATCAAATTGTATGTACACTCATGAAATTTAAAACTTGGACACCACAATTTCTGTAAACAAAAGTTTGCACATTGTGAAGCGGGCTTAAGGGTATCATTTACAATTCTAACAGCAGGTAGTCTCAGCAGGGGTTATCTTATAGAAGGACTGTAGAATGAATCATTACACTAAGCACGTTTTAGAAAATAGGTAATTTACGTTGCTTACTTAATTTTTTCTTTAAAGAATATATTTGAAGGTATCGCTAATTAAACACCATAGCTCGATTAATTATCGAATCAAAATTTTGTTTAGGAAATGTTTACAAAATAAAATTAGAAATAATTTTGATTTAAAAAACGTCTACAAGCAATAACTTTTAAATTAAATCAAAAACTAAACATGGTTATTTGGGTTGACTGATTATTACTTATTTTTAAATAAATCTAACCTACTAATTATTGTAAGTTATTAAAAAAAATCATTAAACTCTCTATTCATAATATTTAGTCCTTACAAAATGTATATTTTATGACGTTTCATTTTTTCTGTAGTTAATATAAAAAGTGAAAATAAAAACTAAGGCAATTCTTATTGTCAACGTATATATTTAGTTTTTGACAAGAATTTATTACATAATTATAATTAAGATACCAAGTTATAGTTTAAAATTAAATGAAAATTTTTTTAAATAAAGGTATTACTATATAAATAAATATAAGAAATCAATAATGGGTGTGACCTCCATTATTATTGATACATTCTTGGAGGCGTCTGCTCATTGACGCTATCAAGGTATCAATATAATTAATATTAATCGTTTCCCATGCGGTATCAATGGCTGCAATTAGTGCATTACGGTTTACTGGTATAAAATTTGGCCCTTGTTGTCTTCGGATAACAGCAAGTATTCGAGCCCAAACATTTTCGATAATGTTAAAATCTGGGCTTTTGCTGGCCAGGGTAACAGCTCCAAGTTATTTGCTTGTATCCAGTTGCGCACAACCTGCGAAGTATAGGGTCATCATATCCCGATAGTTAATTATCGAATGTTCCAAGAAAATATGTGTAAATAGTAAATGGAATCTACTAACGTAACGTTAAGTCGTTAATTATAGTTACATAACTCTCCTTTCATAAGATATAGTTCATATTAATATGCTTATTGTAAAGCTTCGTACACACCTGAACAACAAACCGAGGAACAAACAGAACAACGAACCGAACGGCAATCGGAACATTAATTTGGACGGTGCTACGTACGAATTTTAGAACAGATTCGCAAGTCCTGATTGTTCCACGAACGGTTTGCGGCGTTCCCGCAACTTGTCGGTTTTTTCTCCGACATCAAAGAAAATGCGCGCGAATGCGTTTGCAGGTTTGGACGAATCTAAACAAAACGGCGAACAAACTTATGCGGGAGAATTAAATTATTTATTTTTGTCCTCCTTTTGTGGGTTTGTTGTGTTTTAGGTAATATTATGGAGTTGACAGAAGAAAAATGTTTTAAATTAATCAGTGTTTAAGAATGCAAGAAAAAAATGATGTCCCTATTAGCATCATTTGGGCGGGAAATTTCAAAAAAAAAAAAAAGCGAAGTAAATTATAATTTTTACTCTTCTTTGTGCGTAAAAATTTGGTTGGCACTATCTTCTTGTTTTCCGCAATTTTCTCTTCTCAATAATAAATATATATGAACTGAAAACTACTGAAAATAATTATGGAACAGCACAAACGTTCCGTTTGTTGTTCGGATTGTGGAAATCATAAAAGATCGTTTGTCGTTCTGTTTGACTTTCGGTTCGTTGTTATGTTTGTTGCTCGGTTTGTTGTTCAGGTGTGTACGAAGCTTTACAACTTAAGCAACAATTTTTGGCGAATAAAGATTAGTTTGTGATGTAATATTAGAAACACAAATTTATATCATATCAAATTTATGACAACTTAAAAACCAAGAACGTGTATGTTATTGCTAAGAAATTATTAAAAAAAGCGCAATTGCAGTGTAAATATTTATAATTAGATATTTTCGAAAGTTTATAAGTCCTCTATTGTAATCTTAATACTTAAAAGAAAATCCTGTCCATTAGCATTATAAGGAAATGGCTTTACTTTATGAATAAGTTTCAATAACAATAGAATATCCTTGCTTGTTTAATTTACTTCCTTTGAGTCATATTGTCTAAGGGTTGTTACATTGGTCATTAGAAGTATGTAATAAATAAACAATTACCTACTGTTCATTGTACGAGAGTTTAAAACAAGGTTGTACAGTTGTATACCGCACTTTAGTATAACCTCTGATGACTCATAATAAGGCGAAATTCGGCATATGTTCTTTCGTTGCTGTTATGTCGTACATTACTTGGCTTTATCGACATTTCAAGCATTAAAGCTGTTGCTTAGATAGGTATGCGTTAAACACATGTCGTTCAATTAAATGTTGCATTTTCTTAGTAATAAATAAACAATTACCTACTGTTTGAGAAGGGTAGTGTGAACCAATAAATAAAGTAAGAAATGTAAATTCCATTTTAGTTTAAAATTTCAAGTGTTGTGAAAATGCCACCTCATCTCGGTGTTGATTTGAAAGCGCGGATTGTTTCGGAATTAGCGGCGGGCCGTAGCGTGCGTAAAATTTCACGTATGTTAGATATACCAAAAGCACCGTAGGGCATTACCGAGTAAAATGGAATCTTGAACACACTTTGGAAAGAGCCATCGGAAGTGGTAGACCTAAAGTATCTACACGTGCTCAAGATCTCGAGTTGTTTCATTACGTAACAGAACAACCATTTGCTACATACTCCAGGGCTATAGCAGATACACATTTTCCCGGATGCCGTATAACTGCACAAAAAAGATTAAAGGAGATGGGAATAAAGAAGTATAATGCTGCTGCGAAAGAAGTTCTCAGTGACGAAAATATGAGACGTCGTCTGGAATTTGCAAGGCGATATGTGAACGAACCTTTGGAATTTTGGAATCGAGTGATTTTAGCGACGAAAAACGTTCAATAGCCGCAACGATGGACCACTAAAAGTTTTTAGAATGGAAGGAACTCGTTACGAAAATAATCACATATGTCCTAAAAAACGAAGTGGTTATTTTTCTGTGAATGTGTGGGGTTGGGTTAGCGCGCGGTCTAGGAGTTTGTTGGGCTATCGATGGACGTCTTGATTCTGCTGCGTATTTAGATATTTTGGAAACTATTATGAAACCTTCAGTCGAAGTGTTTTATCCAGACGAAGATTATATTTTCCAACAAGTAAGTATTCTTATTTCACTATACTTTCTCCAAAAAATAGTTCGGGATCTGTTGAATTAACATTTTCATAATGTATTTTTGTTGTTAAAGGACAACGCCCCTATTCATACTTCGCGGGTTGTGCGCAATTGGATACGAGAAAATAACTTGGAGCTGTTACCCTGGCCAGCAAAAGCCCAGATTTTAACATTATCGAAAATGTTTGGGCTCGAATACTTGCTGTTATCCGAAGACAACAAGGGCCAAATTTTATACCAGTAAACCGTAATGCACTAATTGCAGCCATTGATACCGCATGGGAAACGATTAATATTAATTATATTGATACCTTGATAGCGTCAATGAGCAGACGCCTCCAAGAATGTATCAATAATAATGGAGGTCACACCCATTATTGATTTCTTATATTTATTTATATAGTAATACCTTTATTTAAAAAAAAGTTTTCATTTAATTTTAAACTATAACTTGGTATCTTAATTATAATTATGTAATAAATTCTTGTCAAAAACTAAATATATACGTTGACAATAAGAATTGCCTTAGTTTTTATTTTCACTTTTTATATTAACTACAGAAAAAAAATGAAACGTCATAAAATATACATTTTGTAAGGACTAAATATTATGAATAGAGAGTTTAATGATTTTTTTTAATAACTTACAATAATTAGTAGGTTAGATTTATTTAAAAATAAGTAATAATCAGTCAACCCAAATAACCATGTTTAGTTTTTTGATTTAATTTAAAAGTTATTGCTTGTAGACGTTTTTTAAATCAAAATTATTTCTAATTTTATTTTGTAAACATTTCCTAAACAAAATTTTGATTCGATAATTAATCGAGCTATGGTGTTTAATTAGCGATACCTTCAAATATATTCTTTAAAGAAAAAATTAAGTAAGCAACGTAAATTACCTATTTTCTAAAACGTGCTTAGTGTAATGATTCATTCTACAGTCGTTCTATAAGATAACCCCTGCTGAGACTACCTGCTGTTAGAATTGTAAATGATACCCTTAAGCCCGCTTCACAATGTGCAAACTTTTGTTTACAGAAATTGTGGTGTCCAAGTTTTAAATTTCATGAGTGTACTTGCGACACTTGTCAAAAATGTAAATTTTCCTCTCGGAAGCTAATAGGACCTTCCCTTCCTATTTTGATGCGCCTGGGGACCTAGTTACGGTTGATTATTATAACCCGTTGCCTGAAGGATGATCCAGGGTTGCATATATTTTTGTTGGTATAGATTGTTTTTCTAAGTTTGTCCGTCTATACACACTAACAAGGGCCCAAGCGAAAGTTTCTGCCCTTAAAATTGTTAACAACTTCTCAAAAGTATTTAAGATTAAAACAATTCTTTCAGATCATGGTAGCCAATTTTCTTCTAAAATTTGGAAAGACACTATGAAACGTCATGGAATTACCCCAACCTTTTCGTCTATTAGACACCCCGCGTCTAATCCCGCTGAGAGGGTAATGAAGGAATTAAGCCACATTTTTGGTATTGTCAGGACTCCCATTGCAGTTGGGTGAACTAATTGAAGAATATCGAAAATTTATTTAATCACACACCTCATCTGAGCACAGGTTTCAGCCCATCGGAAGTATTATTTGGTTATCAACCAACAAATGCCTTAAACGACATGTTCAAGAGTTTTTTACCTTTTCAACCGCGAAAATCTTTAGAAGAAATACATTGAAGGGTTAGAACCAACCTTAGCGTTTTTGTGGAAAGAAGATCAAAATTTAGGTTGGCATCTAGTAAATTGAAAATAAATGATTTGGTTTTGTTGTAAGAGAGTCTACTATCCGATGCTGCTCATAAAATATATTACCAGTTTTGTCCTCTATATTTGCGCCCGCACTGCGTTTCTGATAATCCTTACCCCAATGTTTATACGCTGTGTGACCCGGTGACCCAGGTTAAAGGGAAGAACTACAATATCTCTAATTTAAAATATGACCACTCCAGTTAACCTTTTTTTACTTTTGTGTTTCTTTTGTCCGGACTATGATATGTTATCCTAAAAGGTACACTCTTTGGTGGTCTCTTTCTGGGAAATCATCGTAACGCAGAAGGGGGGGGGGAATAAAAGTACATTTTCTACCTGCAAGTTTTGATAAATCTGACCAAAAGAAAATGTAACTAAACGTAATTGTGCTATCGACTTAATAACAGGAGTTCCACTAAGTTATCTATGTGGTAATGACGATTACTGAACGTGTTTGTTTTTCGATTGTATGTAACTGTTTTACTTTGTTTTATTTACGTACACCTTTTCTTGCCGACCACATGGATGACCCTGCTCTAAGTAGGAAGTCCTATAAGATAGACCACTAAGATGTTGAAAAGGATACCGTTCGTCTAGAAGAAAACTCCCGAATCCTTTTCAAGGGAGCGTCTGAAATGGATTTGAATTTAAATTTTACGCAGTAGTTTCTTTTGTTTTATGTATTTTGCTTTTGCACCATTCTGTATATGTTATTAGTTTGTATTTCCGCGCACGGTTTAGATAGAAGCACTAGAATGGAAAGGGATGGTTAGGGGTCGATCGCGGAGCGCGGCATTTTGTTCCCGTTTTTAGTGGCTTTAACAACGTTTTTTTATGACGAATTCTAGGTGTGTATTAAAACAAAGTGGGGTGATCTCTTAGTAATGTAAGATTAGTAATAAGTTTTTTTTTCTTTGTTTCCTATTTTTGTGTAATAAATCATATACAGATTATGATGCATGTATGCATAATTTGACTATGTGTTTAGGATAGCTCTTTTTGTCTTTGTGTAAGTAAAGATCCCAGGTAGCGGTGTAAATAACTTGCAATAATTGCAAAACAAGACCGTATACGAATGTAAACGTTAATCACTTTTTTTTTGTTGTTTTTGGAGTGTTTTGTTTGAGTTGGGAATAATGAGAATCCAGATGTGCGAGTAGGCCTTGCTGAATTACTGATATTTTATAACCTAAGCGATAAAGATCGGAGAGAGGATACAACAGCCATTGCCCCTTGACCTTTACTCATTTAATGTTTGTGTATGTGAATCTTTATAATTAGAGTTACAATGGCTGAAATTTGTACTTCTCATTTTGATGCTTCCCCAAGTTCTTAAGAACATTGGCAGTGTGAACCCGAAAAATAGGGCCACTGTCGAACCACCTTGCAAACCAACAGGTTTGACACTAACGTTCTTCAGTTTTAATAGCATTGTGTGTGAAAATGAGCTGTATTACATTATTCCTGATTAACGCCACTCCTGTGTTTTTGGTTTTACATTTGTGTAGGAGGACCTCTAATTTTTCTAATCGCTCGATCAAATTGAAAATTTGATCTCGAACCTGATTGTTCGATATAATTAGGTAATTTGACTCAATGGAATGACTGTATTGTGGACTCTAAATGCCAGAGGGCGGTTATATCATTATCCGTCGATTCTTCGTTTAGACCCTTTTACACACTTAATTTTGACGCCAGAACTTAAATAAAACCCCGGTCACTTTATATACAGGGTGTCCCAAACAAAGTGGCCTATTAGACGTTTATGGAGAACTAATCGTATTTAAATTTTGAAAATTTGTGATAATATATTATTTATACTGATCTTTAATTGTAAAATAGTTTCGTTTATATTGCACTTCCGGTTGTGCCGGAAGTCGACATCAACTTCTTTATGTTAAATAGAATGATATGTTTTTTACGATATTTTTGTATTTAGCTCCTAACTTTTATTGACGTTTGTAATATCTACTTCGCATAGTTTTTGAAATATCGTTAAATTTTTAAAAAAGTATTGGTTTGAAGGATATTTTTAAAAATTCATATTTTTGAACTTTATTAAAATAAAAAAATTATATTTGGTTTCCTTATAACAGAAGCTTAGTTTTATTCATTACTGTGATCCAAATATGTTCAGTGTATTCAGGAACGCCACCATTGATTCTCAAAGTAAGCGAACTTTAAATAGCAACAAGTCGATTTTTTTAAATGGAACATACTAAATATTATTTAACAGGTGGATTCAGAAATTTTTTTGTGATCGATTGATATAAGCATTACCTGTACTCATTTCATACGGTTTAGAAGTTATTACGTATTTTTATAAAAATTATATTTTTTTGGTAATATCTAGCTAACTATGGGAAAAATATAAGTATGCATTGGTAGCAAGATATTTATTTGTAGTAAGTCAAAATTTAGGTAGCGGTGCAAGATAAAAATTAAAAATGTTTAACGGTAGGAGCAATGTAGGTTACAAATACCATACGAATAAATAATTAAACAAATAATAAAAATTAATTTTTAATTAGTTAATATCTATAAAAAACTTAGTTATTAAGTTGTTCAAAATGACGTCCAACAAAGATGAAGTCTTCGTAGCACTTCTTGTGTAGTAGTTCTTCAAATTTCACTTTTATTAATTCTTCTAACTGCCGAATTTATTCGACATACCAGTTCTTCACAATTATTTACGAGAGTTGCGTAAACAATATTTTTAATTTACCCCAAACGTAAAAATCGCAAGGAGTCAGAACTGGTAATCTTGGAGGCCAACGTAAAACATCGTAACGACCCATCCACCTTACCAAACATATTGGTTAGTTTTTGAGTTACAACATGTGTACTATAAGCCGGAGCTCCGTCCATTTGGTACCAACAACTAAAATATGTTTGAAGAGGAAGATCTGTTTTATTATTTTACAATATTACAATATGCATGTTACCAATAATGCATTGTTTTTTTCCATAGTTAGCTAGATATTACCAAATTAAATATAAATTTTATAAAAATAAGTAATAACTTGTAAACCGTATGAGATAAGTACAGGTCATGCTTATATCAATCGATCACAAAAAAATTTCTGAATCAACCTGTTAAACAATATTTAGTATGTTCCATTTCCAAAAAATTGACTTCTTGCTATTTGAAGTTGGCTTACTTTGAGAATCAATGGTGGACGTCCTAAATACACTGGACATATTTTGATCACAGTAATGAATAAAACTAAGCTTCTGTTATAAGGAGACCAAATATAATTTTTTATCTTAACAAAGTTCAAAAATATGAATTTTAAAAATATCTTACAAACCAATTTTTTTTTAATTTAACGATATTTCAAAAACTATGCGAAGTAGATATTACAAATCATAATAAAAATTCTTTTAAATTAGGAGCTAAATACAAAAATATCATAAAAAACATATCATTCTATTTAACATAAAGAAGTTGATGTCGACTTCCGGCACAACCGTAAGTGCAATATAAGCGAAACTATGTTAAAATTAAAGATCAGTATAAATAATATATTATCACAAATTTTCAAAATTTAAATACGATTAGTTCTTCATAAACGTCTAATAGGCCACTTTGTTTGGGACACCCTGTATACACACTATGTATTTACAACACTAATACATACAAATACAAAATTGTTTAATTTCTAATTTTAAGTAGCGGCTCTTAATTTAAGATGCTTCCGCTACTCGTCAGTACTATTAGCATTGTGTCTCTTATTTTTACGTGCGCGCCCAAATAAGTTGCGACGCTGCAAGTTTTATCTGATATGGATGCATGCGCGCTTGCCAAATACTACAAATTTACTACAATGTTCCAAACACTCCTCCACCATAAAATCAATAATAATTTCAACAAAAGGATGAGCATCAATACGATCTTGTTAACTACAAAATAAACAAACAACACACAAATACTAAAACAAAAACAAATCTTAAAACTAATAAGACAAAAATGGGACCATTTTATACATATGGTTTCAATCCAATAACTTAAATAACACACTAGCGGCATCTGCTTTATAATTCGACACTGCTTGGCAGGATGCATATTCGGTGCACTGATCGACGCAGAACACTACCACTAGCAATTCTTAAAGACACTGACCTGACGACGCCGTGTGCCCCTTGGTGTAATTTGATGACACGCCCTAGACGCCACTGAAGGGGAGGAAGTTCATCTTCTTGAATGAGGACAATAGCGTCCAATTTGAGCAAATCAGGCATTCGACGAAACCATTTTTGTCTTTGTTGATATTTCGGCACTACCTGACGGCTTCAACGACGCCATAATGTTGTTGCATCTGTGTGCACCTAGCAAACACAGACAAGCGATTTTGCGGAATTGAGGTTAAGTCGTGCTCAGGTACGGTTCTTAACGGACGGCCAATCAAGAAGTGGCCTGGAGTAAGAGGAGCAAGGTCTTCAGGATCAGATGAAACGTATGATAACGGTCTTGAGTTTAATACTGACTCTATCATAGTCAACACCGTATAAAAATCTTCGAATGTTAGACTGGCGTTACTCAGTATACGTCTTAAATGAAGCTTGACGGATTTAACGCAACTTTCCCAGAGACCGCCTTCGTGCGGGGCTAGTGGATTAATAAAAATCCATGTAATTGCTTTGGAATGCACAAAATTGACAATTTTCGTTTGAGATCCTTGCTCGTGCAAGATTTTAAACAATGAGTCCAATTTCGCTTGTGCTCCACGAAAATTTGTCGCGTTGTCGATAGATATAGAGTTTGGCAACCCTCTGCGTCCAATGAACCGCTTTAGTGTGCTTAGAAAAGCATCAGTCGATAAAGAGGTTAATAATTCTAGATGGACAGCGGAGGTGGCCATACATATAAATAGACAGATATACGCCTTGGAATGACGCGCCCCTCAAGTGCGTCTATCTTTAATCATAATTGGACCCGCATAATCTAGGCCGACATTGTAGAACGGATGTATCGGGTCAGAACGTATCCTTGGGAGGCTCCCCATGAGGGGGTGTCGGGTGATCGGATTAGCCCTGAAGCAATTGTTACAGCTTCGGATTATCCCTTTGATTTAATTTATGCCTCCGATTGGCCAGAATCGCTCTCGAATTGCCGCGAGAAGAGCATGAGCACCACCGTGCAATAATTCCTTATGGTAATTCTTGGCCGTGAAACCAACGCAGGTTGTTTTTAAGATCGGTAACGGTTGGACCCCGAGAAACAAGGTCCGCGGGATTATTGTTGGTAGAGACATAGTGCCAGTTTTTGACTTGAGTCGATTCTTGGATAATGGCTACCCGATTGGCCACAAATGTTTTATACTTGTTAGGAGCAGACTTAATCCAATTTAACACAATTTTGGAGTCTGTCCATAAAAAAAAATTCTGAAATTGTACGTTAAATACGTTAACAATTTTAGTGCACCATTCAGCCAATAAGACAGCTGCACATAGTTCTAGACGCGGAATGGATATCGTTCGTAGCGGTGCGATTCTAGACTTAGAAAGAACTAGATTTGATACAGTTTGACCAGAAAGGTTACAGCAACGAAAGAAGAAACAGCATCCATACGCAAATTGGCTAACGTCGCAGAACCCGTGCAACTGAATTTCAGAGAATAAGAACTCTATCCACTGTAACACATTTTAGTTTGCACAATTCGGCTTTAAAAATATTCCATCTTTCGACAAGTTCAAGAGGTATAGGATGATCCCAATCAAGCTTAGACTGCCACAACGCTTGAATGATCAAACACCTTGGAAATAATTGAAAGAAGGTTTCTTTGGTAGGAATAACATTATCCAGCACGTTTACAGTGCAGAATAAAAAATCCTTTTCCGAGTTCAATGTAAACCTAAAGTTTTTGAGTCGGCGCGCTCGCCCAATGGAACAGTAGAAAATCAAAATCTGCCGCAAGGTTACCAGCAAGGACTTCTGCTTTATTGGATAAGAATTTTCTTATAGTAAAACCGACAGACGAAAGAATAAGAGAAATTTCCTTTTTAGTCTAATAGCCTTTTCGACAGATTCTACGAAGAAAAGTAAATCATCCATGTAGAAATTTTTGTTTATCGCCTCCGCAACATACTTTAGACTACGAGTCGCCAGAAAGCTAGCTGACGCTGTTCCGTAGGTCACGGTGTTTAACCGGAAAATCGAAAGACGATGATCAGGGTTGTCTCTCAGAGAATATTTTGTAATTTTCGAAAATCTGGGTGTATATTAATCATGCGATACATCATCGCAATATCACCACAAACGGCGACTTTGTATGCCCGGAAGCGTAATAAGATGTCAATAAGATTATCTTGGACTTGGGGCCTACGATTTAGGCATCATTTACGGAAATTCCTGTATCCGTCGCCGCGCTAGCATCAAAAACAACACGCAATTTTGTTGTTAAGGATGATCGCTTTATAACTGCATGGTGCGGGAAAAATTGGGGACTTACTTCCGCTACACTGACAGGACCTTCAGAAGTATGAATGTGTGATGAAGAAGAGAGCGACCATTCTTCCTCAGTAATTCTGGTCATGTGACCAAGTTTTCATATTCACACATAAACCTTGAATATTCCTTGTAAAGCTCAGGATTGTTGAGGAGACGCTTTCAAGTTGTAGGAAACGTTTTTCAGCAGCTAAACGAGAGTTTCCTAACAAGGCTAATTTTGAATTAAATGGAATGTACACTAAAAGATGACCATTATCAACTCTGGCCGTTTCCAGAAACTGCATTTCGCAAAACTTCTCGTTGGCGGACAGCAAAGATAGCTTTGAAGAGGGTTGTGGATTATCCAAATCCCAGAATTTCGTCAACGATTGCTCAGGCTACATTCAGTCTGCATCGTTGTATGACAACAAAGACTAGTAACATTAGAATGTTTAAATTCATTAGGCCGCTCAACAAGCTGTTTGGGTAAGTCGCCCGAAATAATCCAACCCAACAACGTATTTTGCAATATGGGCATATGAGCACCAATAGAGATCTTTTCAGGCAATAATAGTTTGTAAAACATAGTGGACCCGATTAGTATATCAATATCTCCTGGTTCGTTGAAGGAAGTGTCTGCGAGACGAACGTTTGACGGAATATTCAACATCGTTTTGTCAAATCGAATTCTAGGTAATTTATCTGTTATATTAGAGACAATTAAACATTCGAGGTTTGCCATTCGAACATGCCGAGACAGCACCATTTACCCCTTTAAGAGTGACATTAATTGGGTTACAAGGTGAATTTAGTTATTTATGAAGACTTTCAGAAATCAGATTGTTCTGAGAACCTGTGTCTAGTAATCCTCTCGCCTTTATGAATTATTGCCACTAACAATTTTAACTTGCACAGTAGATAGTAAAACTTCAGAGTTTCTTGCGAATGCGCAAATTGAGGAGTTCTGATTTTCGAGATTAGAACTAATGGTCTCTGTAGGAATGGTTGTTACTTGAGAACTAGACTGAGCATTTGTTGCCGTATCAGTGTTAATATTACCACTTTTCAGGCACAACAGCTCGTTATGCCGTTGTTCGCAATATTTGCATTTCTGTGTGGAGTTGCACTTTGATTTATAATTATGTCGAAGACACACAGTGCACAACTTAAAACCTCTGACCTTATAAAAACGTGCCCTTACAGCTAAACCCAAAAATAAAGGACAATTGTTTAAAAAATGTTCCCCTTTGCACAGTATACAAGAAGAAGATGATTGCGCTAACGTATAGTGTAATTTTTCGATTCGGAAGTAAGCTTTCTACCGGAATGCAAAGGTTTCGTCGTGGTATGAGAAGTTACCTTAGAAGCACTTGTCGTTTCATCTATCACGTTACACCTTTGAGAAAAAAACTGTGAAATTTCGTCTACAGACGGAACTCTTTTTGGGAATAGCTTAGCAAATTCCTCCCCGGTACGACTATCGACCTTTGTTTTAGTAATATAAGCTAACACCGCATTTTTGTATTCAACGCAATCTTCATTTTCGTTATCTACGGCTCTAATATGGATAATAAAATTATCATAATAATTTCTTAGTTGCGATTCTTTTGTTAATTTAGCCGACCTAACAATAGATCAAAGTGACCAAAAATAAGCGTCTTTTTATTGTCGTATCTTTCTTTCAACAGTTCAATGGCGATTTGATAATTACCCTCGTTTGCCTTTAACTCATTAATTATTTGTTTTGCAGTACCTTTCAAACAATTTTTCAAATAGAGAAACTTCTCAGTAGTACTTAACCTTGGGTTTGAACCGACAAAAGTCTCAAAAACCTCATAAAAACTACCGAAGGTTTGTTGATCTCCGTCATAATTTGGTAAAGAAATGATAGGAAGTCTTGTTTATGAGAAGACGACGTACTGTGGTTGATTGTTTGTACGGACGAGTTTGCACTTGATAACGTACCATTTTCGTCCAAAAGTGAGTGTGCAGTGACCTTTAGGCGCGAATATTTACGTCTAAATTGCGTAAGCGGTGGTAAGTCACTGATATCAAGGTTGAAAGCATTAATTTCAGTAATCAAACTTGAATATTGTTCCATAAGAGGATTAAAAATTTCTAATTCTACCCGGAGTTGCATTTTAATAGTTTCCGAAATTTGCGCGTCAGTTAATGAATCGATAAATTCCTCAAAGTAATTAATTGATTTGACAATGGTTTTAGCCTTTGCTAGCAGCAGCCTGCTGTCTGAACCTTTAGGTGCCATTGTTTTAATAGCAAAATATCAAATTTTGAATTAAACTTATTGAAGTTACTTAAACTATTAACAAAGCGCGCGTTTAGAAGAAACCGTTAGACGCAAAATGCTACCCTATGGGACAAAGACGACCGAGGGTTGCTGATCCGTATGTCTAGCAATATTAATCACCGATAACAGTAATTAGTAGTACATTTAATGTAATTGCATTCAGTAAATTCGAAAGCTTCCGAAATATATACTGGGAGTTACTACTACCAGAATAATTAATTTGAGTAAATATTCAAGACTGTTATGCATGCAGCCTGTAGTGTGAGCGGGGCAGGAGACAAAGGAAAATCCCAAACGCTTACCTTGAAACGGCTGCACAATGGAAGCTTGCAATATGGCGTACCCCTCTAATGTAACGGCTAATACCAATGTCGTCATTGGACGGACCTTTAGGCGATGGAAAAGTTTCAAAAATTAAAGATCTCAGACGGATGACCAATATGTTTGATATAATTAGGTAATTTCACTCAATGGAATGACTATATTGTGGACAGTAAATGCCAGAGGGCGGTTATATCATTATCCGCCGATTCTTCGTTTAGACCCTTTTACACACTTAATTTCGACCGCAGAACTTAAATAAAACCCCGGTCACTTTATATATACACACTATGTGTTTACAACACTAATACATACAAATACAAAACTGTTTAATTTCTAATTTTAAGTAGCGGCTCTTAATTTAAGATGCTTCCGCTACTCGTCAGTACTATTAGCATTGTGTGTCTCTTATTTTTTACGTGCGCGCCCAAATAAGTTGCGACGCTGCAAGTTTTATCTGATATGGATGCATGCGCGCTTGCCAAATACTACAAATTTACTACAATGTTCCAAACACTGATGGACCCTTACTGGTATGATCCTTGTTTGTTTGTGTTATGTCGGACTTAACCCGAGGTTTTCTAACCTCTCTTTCCTCGGGTCATCTAGGCAAAGAGGAACGGAAAGTGTTATGTTCTAAATTGAATGTCGTAGGAACCTTTCACTTGCGACCGGCCAAGCGCGCTTTGTGTTCTGGCGGGCTATTTAAATTTTGCTTTTGCAAGTACCTGGGTTACATTACAATCTCAACAAGATGTTATTTATTTAAATTTTTCTAAAGCATTTGACAGTCTTAATCATGACTTTATATTAACCAGCTGCCAACTTTTGGATTTTTCGAACAGCTCTGTATATTCATTGGTGATTATCTGTCTGAGCGAAAATTCTATGTCGAATGCCACGGTCACACATATAAAATTAGTACAAATAATAGAGGTATTCCTCAGGGATCCGTCTAAGGCCTTCTTCTTTTTAACATTGCCATAAATGACGTCATCAATAACTTAAAATGTCCTACTTTATTTGTGCTGATGATCTTACATTATACCGTCGTATTAACTCTGTTAATGATTGTGAGGAGCTACAAGATGGCCTAATATCCTTATTGAAGTGTGCAATGTAATCAATTAAATTTAAATCTGAACAAATGTGTGACGAGGTCCTTTTCTCTGAAACACAACATTATTCAACATCCATATAATTTCCGGAATCACGTTCTCAAAAAACCACAGACTGTTAAAGATCTAGGCATCTTATTTGACCCACAATTATCATTTGTTACTCATATAACGCGAACTAACATCAGATTGTAATAAAACTATGGGTTACGTCACAAGAAATTGCCATGAGCTAACTGACACTGACTCTATGAAACTTTCATATTATGCTTTCATCAGATCAAAACTTGAAAGTGATGCTATAATCTGGTATCCATTCTATAGAAAACATACTGACGGCTTGGAGAAAATACAAAGAAAATTCTCAAAATATATATGTTATCGTAATGAGGTCGGCTGCGACCATAATATTATTCTCCAGAAGATATCTCTTCGTTTATTAGAAGATAGACTCAAGCTGTGTCTAATGAAATTCTTTCAAAAAATTATGTGTGACAATATAGATTGTCCAGATATTTAAAAAAACTTAATTTTAATTGTAGTATTCCGAAAACAAGAACTAAGAGACTGTTGTACAAAATGTGTAGTATAGTAAATAACTTGCCAAACAATATAGATGTGTTTAATCGACAATGTTCTTTAGACAACGTTAACTATTCAAATATTAACTTTACCTCTATATAGATTACACTTTCTGTCTGAACATATCTATTTACTATATACAGTTATTATGCATGGGCTTTTCATTTAACTATTTTATTGTCTTTAGTTCTTCTTTATGTTCATTTTGCTCCTTACTTAGTTCTGTTATTTCATTTATAATCATTGATTTTCTTTGGTGTTTCCTTTATATTTTTATATCTACCGTCAAATTTTCCAACATTACTAATAACGTTTTTACCTTTAGGTTTTTTTCTTTCGTGGAAGTTCTAATTGTTTTCGTTGACCTTCTTCAGTTTTTTCTTTTTCCTTTTTCCATCGTCAGTAGAATATTCGTCGGACACAGCACAAACTTTAGTCAAATACAACTTGAGGTACGTAACACTTACATCACACTACCCAATGAAAATGTACGATACGAATAAATAAATAAATAATAATATTTTGAGTTACTTAATGAAGAAGGCAATACATTTTTCACACATTGCCATTTTATGAATAGACAATAAACATTGCTTTTAGTGTTTTTACATATATATAAAAAACACAATCAATTGGTGATTCCACAGTATTATTGAAAATTTAACTATTTAACACAAGCAATTATAAAAAAGTCATATTTGAGTTCACCTTTTGTAAGAGCTCAGATAAAGTATTTCTTATCCGAATCGGAAAAAAAAGTCTTTAAAGAAGTCATACTTGTGAAGTTAAAAAAGCTCTTAAACAAGTCTTATTTACCAAGTTTACTCCGTTCGATAAGTACGAGTACGTATTCGAAGGTTATGAACTCAAAAATTATAACTTACTCAGAATTAATAATATTGTTGTCGCAGGATTTGATGAAAGAAGAAAATAAGATATTCCAACAATGTTACATTAATGTATAAAAGTTTTTCCAAAAATTATTTCCACATGCTAAACCCGATGGTTGAAAGTTTATTCACATGCAAATTGAGATGTCCCAAGGTAAAGATACGTAACGCCTAGTATACTTAATCATTTGGAAAATAAATCTTAAAAATTCTTTTACCTAGGAAATAATTAATTGTGAAATAATGGAAAAGTACATAGAGGCTTTGTTATGCTTCTTTTCATTTTTCTAGAGCTTAAAATTCCAGCGCTTTTAATAAATTATGAGTCCATTGTTAAGTTTAAGCTTATTAAGTTTTGTTTAGTAACCAGTTTCTAAAAGTCTAATACGTCAATTTTAAAGTAATAAAACTAAAAATCGACAACCCTTGCTGCATAATGCTTTGAATAGTCGTAAATAAATTACCACAAGTCTCGAGGGATAAAGTCGACCGAACCAACGGATACACAATGAAAACAACCTGTGCCAGGATCACAATTTTAACCTTTTCTATTAATCTAAGAAAATGTAGAATATTTTGTATCGCTCTGTGTTTATCTGAATAACAATGAGAATCGTCTCACTATAAACAGATCAATGCTGATCCATAATGTATACGCAGATGAAATCGTATTATATATGTTAATGTTTACTTGCGTTAATGCTATCCGACAATATAAGAGCCCTTCTAAAGTATACAAAGTATTAAAAAGTTTTTGGAGGCAACTTAGCTATCCGACAATTTTCTTAAATCTGTGGCGAAGGAAGAAGTTTCTTTTACCTGCTCACATTGAACGAATGATTTAGACTCGACTGAATATCTAGTTTAATCTTTACCAAATTTCTAAAATATATATCAATACTTTTCTAAAAGGAAAGTATGTTCATATAATTTTAACTCGTTAGAATAGCGGATTTAGACGCTTTTATTCTGTCTATATAAATAAATATTCGAGAATGGAATTATAAATTTTTTCAAAACTCGAGCTTAACAATATTATCCCGTAAAGCAAAAATGTGTTTCTTATGAAAACACGCTTTCCTGGACAAAAGTAATTAAAATTACTAGATAGAAATTGAATATTGTCGTACATTATGAGAAGTTGTATGACAGTATTTCCGGTATCGAATAGCCCAATTGCACCTTCCGGAGTGTGCTATCAAGTTGTCATCAAGGGCTTCCTTCCTTGATACATTCGCTAGCATCCCATTTATTTAGTTTTGAAGGATGTAGGAAGAAGATTACACTCACACACGGTACTTAGAGTGTTGTCGTTATCATCTACAGAAAACGTTACGTCAGATGTTAATTTTCTTTGTTGTCATTCAGCCTTTACCAATTTTATCAACCTCGATCAAAGAATTTGTTGTTTCGTTTTAATAAAAAGTTTTAATAAAAAACAACGTCCGACCCCTTTTCAGTTATAATGGATTAACTTAACACAAAGAAAGAAAATTATCGAGTTTGATTCCTGACGCTAACGTAATTAAAATAATACCTAATCGTAGGGAGGGCCACGGCATAAAAATAAGCGTAACCGATCGATTTTTAATATCCTTAGGATAAAATACAAAGAAAAAGTTAGTATTAACTAGATTTGAAAATAATCCACAGTTGTGATAACTTTTTGTGCATGTTAACCTAAGAATCGAATTTTGTAAACAGAAACTGACGAAAAAAAAAGTCGATTTATCAAGGAACGTTTAGAAATTTAAAAGTCATTTTGGAATTTTGTTCGTTTTTTGTAGTCACACCCTCAACAGTTTCTGCCGCGTCATGCGACGATTGTTGTCTTTCTATTCTTATGCATCTTTTTGTTATTCTTTATCCTAACAACATATATTCTTTTTTTATTTTACAGTCCTAAATCTAGCAGTTATACTAATGGTTATACTCAAGTGTGTGATTATCGAATCATACGAAATGTGCATGAAGTTTATCTAATTATGCTGTACATCTTCGAATTATGAACTGCAAAGACTATTCCTACTGTTTCAATATGTAAAGACATTTAAAGAATAATCAACTCGACAAATTGTTGTGATATTTAAGGTTAATCTGTGTCTTTACGCAGAACAGGTCAAAATACAACGATTTAATCGCCTCATTTTTTTGGGGACCCCGAAATAGAGCACCAATGATATAGGTGTAGAGCACATTTCAAAACCAACTAGAATGTAACAAAAACTGAACCCCAAAGGAATCATAACTACCTGCGTTCTTGTTTATATACAGTGTGTTCAAAGTGAAGTCAGCGCTATTGCTAACTTTGTTATTATTAGAGATACGAAGTTGGTTAAATTAGCACATATGAAGCAATTTTTCTCATATTTGCACTGATCAAATCAGAAAAACAATTGCACATCGGGTTAAATGATTTACATATTTTGAAAGAAAAGACAATTATAAGTCGAAAATGTTTAATACCTAACTACGATTAAATTGAAATTAAACCAAGTAGAATCACTTAAAGTTTTTAAGTTTATTACAGAGTTCTTATAAGGCCGCGTTCTCACCAAAAGCAACCGGCGACAGCAACGCGACGACAACCCAACTAAAGTTTCTGTTCCGTTGCTCTTGTGTACTTACTAGAACCGACTTATTTTGGAATCAGTTGTGAGAAAAATGTCTTCCTCGTCGGATGAAGAAATTGCTGCTGCATACTTGATACTGAAAAAGCGTAGAAAGAAGACAAATAGAAGGTTTTGGGTTAATCCTTTTTTATACTATAAATTTGGGAGTGATTTTTCTGCATCTATATCTTTATTTTTCCTTTTAAGTGCGGTTACACGATTATCTCTTATGTGATTTACTCGGGGAGCTGTTGGTGTCTCAGGTAGCTCATTTTCATTTAATTGAAATTGAGTGTTAACTTCTGACGACTCAGTTTCTTCTTCAGTTTCTGGTACAGTCCTCTGTGTCATCACACTCTACAGTTAAATTACTTGTCTGTTTTCGATTACTTTTAACGAAAGGAAGTACAGGCAATCCATTGTAACTGTAGAAAAGTTGCACGTTGCGCAGGTAAGGTGTTGGAGTAGGGACCCGGTTGTACACTCAAAGGTAAAATGATTTCGTAACTGTTGGTTATTCCAGCATGAAACACTGGCGGTATAAGATATCAGCGTAGGTACACCGTAGATATTTAAAATATTGCTTCACATTCATTTATTCAATTTAAATTTTTATATGATTATAATGACGTCGTTTGCTAATTGTTATTAACATAATTATGCCTAAAAGATGTTAAGTTCGTAATGTGCGTTAACAATATAAATCTTATCTAATAATAAATAAATTATCTTTTATCTTTCTAATTTTAATTTAATAACTACACTTCCGGGTCAAAATTCATATCATTGGAATGTAAAACTTTCTTTTAAAATGACTAATTTAGAATACAAAAGCTTGGATGTACAAAACAAAATTAATTCTATTGTTAAGTAAATGTCTTTCTGATTGGTTAAAATTTAAATCTTAAATCCTCTGATTGGCTAACAAATTGTTAATATCTTTTGTTAACTAAAGATTATGCTTTACGCAACCGGGTAAAAATGAGTATTAGTTGAACATTATCAGTTTACTTGCATAGCTAGGTCTATATATTTAGTTTTAAATTAAGAAAATGTCAAAGTTAGGACAGGGAAAAGCTATTAGTGCTCAAACTCGCGAAGTACCTAGTGTTTAAAGTTTTTCAATATTTTAAAAAAATTGCCAACAATGAAGTGAACATCATAGATGCTTCTGAGGTTGAGTTAAAAAGCCATTTATCAGCGGCTACAGGTGTTTCACAGAGTATGCTTTACAAAATTATCAAGGAAGGGAATGACGCACCAAATGATCCTGAAGCTGAAGAGGACGCCAATGTTTTTAAATCTCCAAAAGGAAGCGAAAGAAAAATTTCCAATTACTGACATACATGAAACAGAACTGCATCACATTAGGCGTATCATTTATAATTACCATAAAACAAACAACCAACGGGTAACTCTTAAGAATTTGTTACAAAAATTAAAAGAAGATTTAGATTATGTCGGTGGCAGGTCTTCACTACACAAAATTATTAAAAAATGGGGTTTAAATTTTCTTCGGCTGAAAATAATCGAAAATTATTACAAGAGAAGCCCGATATAAGACACTTCAGAATTGCTTTTTTGAAAAAATTAAAATGTACCGCAATGACAATCGACCAATCATTTACATGGACGAAACTTACATCCATGGCAGCCATACAGTTTCAAAATCGTGGACCGACAAAACAAGAAATGGTTTATTTGGTAATATTTCTAAGGGACAACGATTAATTATGTTGCATGCAGGAGGGGATAGTCATGGTTTTGTGAAGAATGCGCTATTAATTTTAAATCTGGAACCAAATCAGGAGATTATCATCATGAGATGAATTTCAATAATTACGAAAAATGGCTCACCGAAAAGCTGATACCAAATTTGCCAGAAAAATCGGTGTTAGTGATTGACAACGCGCCATACCATAATGTCCAAATAAATCCAGCGCCCAATTCAAACAGCAGAAAACAAGTGATGATTGACTGGTTAACGCAAAACGATATTCCCGCATCATTGGATTTGACTAAAGCTGAACTTTATTTTTTAATAAAAAACAACAAAAACAAACTTAAAAATTCAAAATAGACACAATAATGCAGACAGCTGGTCATACTGTGTTAAGATTACCCCTTATCACCCCGAACTTAACCCAATCGAGATGATTTGGGCTACCGTAAAAATTTTGTAGCATCCCACAATGTAACTTTTAAGTTAGAAGATGCGAAAAAATTAGCGGAAGAAAAATTCGCCTCCATTACGGTAGAAGATTGGAACAAGGTGTGCGCTAACGTCAAGAAACTGGAAGACGAATATTACGAAAACGAAGTTTTTATGGACTTTGTTACAGAATCGTTAATTATTAATGTTGGAATTGAAACTGATAGTGATGATTTCGGGTTCAGTTGCAGCTCAGATGACGATTCTAATACTGCGTCGTTGTTACCCTGAATTGCCGCAAATTTAATTGTGTTCATTAAATATTTCTATTTTTATTCGTTCAAAATTAGTATAAACTTAATGATTTATAGTTTAGGTATTCAAATCCAAAATAAAAGATCGCTCTGTATTTATTTTATTTATTATTGTATTTATTTGTTTATTTGTATTTACCTAATTATTATTATTGTAAAAGCATAATTTGTTAATAAAATGCTTGAATTTTTGTATATTGTGTACCTACTAACCAGAAAAGTAATAAATTATTGGTGTAATAATTAATATTTATCTTGCACCAATTTGTATTATATGCTAGTAATACCTACTTCTGCCCGGAGTGTACTATTGTCTGGTCACGCCTTGAAATTCTATAAACAGCTACATTTTTCCTGCGCGAGATTTCTTAAGTTACAATGGATTGCCTGTAAAATTGGAGAGCGTCTTCCAAATAATATTTTTCTTAATGCCTCCAGCTGACCCACTTGGTGGTATTTTCCTGAGGTGTCGTAAGAAAACAGTCCTTATATTTTTCCAGCGTTCTTTACAAGTTTGCACTGGAAAAAAATTACGTTAAAATATCTTGTTTTAGCATTGTTATAAGTATTTTTTATTTCAGGTATTTAGCAACAGGCGATAGTTATAGAGCTTTGACATATTACTTTATGCGAGGTCTCACAACAATCAGCAATATAATTGCGACCACAACTGAAGCTATTTGGACTGTTTTACAACCTGAATACATGAGTACTACACTCTCTGGAATATACCAAATTGTTTGGGTTCCTTAGACGGTAAACATTTTCGAATAAAATGTCTTCCACAAACGGGATCAACGTTTTATAACTACAAGGGATATTTTCAATTGTTCTTATGGCATGTGCTGATGCGGATGGGTTATTTACCACAATAGACGTAGGAGAAATAGGTAGAAATAGTGATGGAACAGTTTTTCGTACATCAAATCTTGGACGCTCTTTACAACTGGGATTGTTGGAATTACCACAACCTAGACCACTACCTTCAGGAAACGACGATTTTCCTTTTTACTTCTTAGCAGATGAAGCCTTTCCTCTCAAAAACTATATAATGAGACCTTATTCGAAACGTACTTTAGACAACAGAAAAAGAGTTTTTAATTATCGCTTATCAAGAGGACGGAAAAGTGTCGAATGTGCATTTGGGATGTTGGTGTCTAAATTCCGTTTATTCGAAGGCCCAATTTGCTGTAAAGAGGAAACTATAAATTCTGTAATTAAAGTAGCATGTGTTTTACATAATTTCATACGAATCAAGCAGGAATATTTACCCAACCAACAGAAACTATTGCAGATCGTCAGGATCAAGTGAACATTCCAATTGAACCTATGCCACAACCACAAATTATACGTAATCATTCAGAAGCACAGAATATTAGGGAGCGACTTTGTGATTATTTTCTGACGCCTACTGGGGCTATACCATATCAGTGGCATCACATAGTGTAGCCAATATATTAATACTTAAATATAGAAAATTTATTGTACTAATTTCTTCGCACTACGCCTTCTCTAAATCTATATTTTTCATAAGTATACAGTCTGTCTATTGTTGGACACAATGGAAATAAACGTGATGAAATTTTTAATTTTTTCATTTCTGAGTACCCTGTATATCAAATAATAATTTTTGCATGGTAATATCATTTTATTTAATAACCAGAATGTTTCTTTCATAAAATCAAAAAAATTCCTGTCAAATCCAGCCATGGACACACTGTATAACCATATAATAGATATATAAAATAAATACTTTAAACAACTTACCAGATTCATTCATTGCTTTAGAAATTTCCATCCAGGCTTTTTCCTTGATGTCCAGTCGGGTGTAACAATCATTCGTTATATCGTATAAACACTGATATGGTTCCACAAGCTCCACATATTTCAAATTTTTAGCAGTATCGTCCATTATAGCATGTATTTTCAAACAACTCGACTACAACTGACAATCGCGACGCGGTTAACAGCACTTGTAACAACTGGTTTCTCATTGATTGGGTTGCAGTTGAGTTGAGTTGCGGTCAGTGAAAACACGTGTATCGAAATATTAGCGCTACGTCGCGTTGCTATTGCGTTGCCATCTCGTTGCTGTCGCCGGTTGCTTTTGGTGAGAACACGGCCTAAAAGATACCTGGGTTGGTGATACTTTAAATAAAATAAGTAAGCATACATTCATCATTTGTCCATATTCTATCTAAAATTTAGTGCATTTCATTGTAAGATACAATCGGTAAACATTTTATTAACAATGGTATTTTCCCATTTAGAAAAATATTTTATATTAGAAAGCTACATAATTTGTAGACAAAATTCTCAGCGCGCTCTTCAACATTATGCAGAATTGTTTCCTGGAAGAATCGATAGTTTTGATCAAATCAGTTAGTTTTTGGAAAAGTTGTCAATGAAAAACAATTTATTATTGACTAGAAAACTAAAACAAATGTTATCGAATACTTCGAAGTTTCTCCTAACAATTTAATACGAGATTGTGTCCGTGACGCTTCAGTATCTATTGGAACTGTACATCAAATTTTGCGTAACAATAAATATGTACCTTATAAATACAGACTCTCTCAAACCTTACATCATCGCGACCATGAAAGACGTGTCCAATTTTGCCAGTGGCTAGTTAATGCTCTCAGAGAAAATTTAAATGTTTTGAACTCAAGCAAATGTTTAATAGAAGAAATCGGCATTCTCTGAAGTCGCAAGAATCCTTTGTTGCATCAGCCACATAATCCCCAAATGCGATTCAGTATCAATGCTTATTAGTGTGGCTTAATTAAATCCAAAAGTCGTGGGACCTGTATTTTAAAATGGAACACTTACATCTCAGCGTTTCGTAAAATTACTGAGGAATACGATTGATGAGATGGGGCTCACACACATAGGGTAAATCCGGGATAGATGCCCTACCGGGGAAGATGGCACATGATCATAACTTTCTTCTTAATTACTAGACGGCGTTTGTGTTAGTTCGTAATCATATATAGCTGTAGTCGGAAGTGTAGTTCCTGGTTTTATTCATATTTGTCGATATTAAGGTAACTTATTTACGTAAATGTATTTCAATGTTTTCGAAAAATTCTTGAGTAGCTTTTGTTTTGTCTTGCAAAACACATCAAGCATAAATGTACCCCTGTTTTTGAGATGTAATATTTTTAGGCATTTTATAGGTTAGGGTTTGACTTTTCAACATGCTATTTGATTGAATTTTCGTGCCACACTTTACTGGGGCATCTTTACCGCATTTTTGGGAAAGATGTTCTACTTAATACAGTGATTCTAAAATTCAAAATTTTCAATTTTTAGTGTGCCGTCTAACTATCAGCCTATGGCTGACAGAGGAAAATGGACAGAGGAGCAAATAATTAATGCCGTAAATGCTGTTTCCAATAATTTAATGGGCATTAATGAAGCTTCACGCACATATGAGATCCCTTCCAGGACATTGCGAAGAAGGATTCAAAAAGGAGTGACCCAAAAAATAGGCATGAGTCGCGCTCCATTACTTGGCGCTGAAAATGAAAAAAAATTGGCATCTCACTTGAAAAAGTTACAAAGCTGAGGGTTTGCTGCTACTAGAGAGGATATAAGAGTGCTGGCATACAACTTCGCATGCAGCATACCCATTAACTATAAGTTTTCTAACAACAGAACTGGATACGACTGATGGAACTCCTTTTAAGGCGTAATAATGATTTGTGCATATGAAAATCAGAAGGGATTTCTGTGGTTCATGTTCGAGGACTGAACAGGTAAATTCCAAAAAATATTTGTTTTTGTGTGCTCAATTTATTCTTGATTAATGGCAACATAAAAGCACACAATTCCGATACAAATACGAATTACATGACATTGCTAGATGTTAACGTATTATTATTTGTTTTTATTCCACCTACTTATATTAGACAAGTGGTCGAGAACTATTTTCAATTGCTTCAAAGTGTATTATTATTGGAGGAGGTCTCTCTGAAAAACCTGGCCATATTTTTAATATGGACAAAACTGGCTTACAACTTAGGTAGTAAAAGTGTGTCTTTGGTAACATCGGAAGAAAAAGGGGAAACAATTCCTGTTATTGCTTGTTGCAACGCAGAGGGTACGTTTTTACCCCCAGCTTCCATTATGAAAAGGAAAAACAAAAAGTCGGAGTATCAGGATGGTACGCCTCCAGGAGCTGTAATATATATGTCTGAAAAATCTGCTTATATAAACGTGAATATATTCATGGAATGGTTGAAAAATATATTTATTGCAAGAAAGCCCTAAGAAAAAGTTCTCCTCATTGTAGATTGACACACGTCCCACTGCAATGTCCAAACCTTGGAATATGCAGAAGCAAACGATGTTGTAATCATGAGTCTCCCAAGTCACACGACCCACTATTTACAACCCCTTGACCGTGCAGTTTTCATGTCTCTCAAGACTGTCTTTTATCAAGCTAGTTAAGCTGGGATAAAAGCAAATCCTTCTCGCCAAATAAAGCGCTTGCAATTCGGAAAGCTACTTTATGAGTCATTGACAAAAGCCGCCACCCCAAGGAATGCAATATCTGCTTTTAAATCTACAGGCATTTATCCTTACGATGCAAACATGGTACCTGATTATGCTTTCCTGATAGCGGAAAATGCTCCTAAAGATCTGAGTCCTACTACAATAAATGATATTCCGCAAATGCCTTTATCTACAACAGAATCAGTCTTATCTAAACGTTTAGTTTCATCAGGTCAAAAAACGACTAAATGCTCTTGGCAGAACGATGAACCTGAAAACAATTTTCAAGGCCATACTGTACTAGATGATACTTCAGGCAAAATATTAGAAAGGATTAATCCTGTTCTAGTAGAAGTTCAGGAAGTAAAGGAACGTGCACGTCATATAGCTGCTGTTATGACAAGTACGGAATTTTTTTGAAAAGAAGAGTAGGTACATTGCAAAAGAAAATTAAAAAAAAGAAAAGGTAAATTAGTGAAAGAACAAATGAATAAAGAGAATAACGCAAAAACAAAAAAGAAAATTTAAAAACAAAATTTGAATCAGATACTGACACTGACGAAAGTGTGCCTTATCAAGAAGAAGATCATGCAGTTAGTGAAGAAGATGAAACCGAATGCACTGACTGTAGAGAAAGGTATAAAGCAACCAAAAAACAAGACGATTGGTTTAAATGCGTTTACTGCAAAAAGTGGAGTATGAAGGCTGTTCTAAATATGAAAATCTTTGCGACCTTTGGGGAAAGTCCTTACAAAAAAGAATATATATTAATATTATTAAAGGGCATCTTCGACCAATATTCCGGAGAAGATGGCAAATGTTATTCTGTTAGTTTTTTCGCAAAATCAATTAATACTTAGTATGTTAGGTTTTAGCTCAAGTGTAAGAATATATATTTGTTTTAGGATTTCCACGATTTTTATTTATGAATAATTTTTTTTTTAAAAATTTGCCAAATAAAAAATGTGGGGCATCTATCCCGGATTTACCCTAATTCTCAGAATGTTGCTGACCTTTTAAGGGAACTCTTCCAAAACCGTTAGATTGCTACAGATTGGCCTATCCTATGGCCACCGCGGTCCCCCCATATCACCCCTCTGAATTTTTATTTTTGGGGTTTTCAGAAAGCCGAAGTTTATAAGCAGCGTTATCAAAATGTTTGGAGCAAGAAGGAGATTATTTGAACATTTGCTATAAAATAAATTAATTTTATTATTCAGTAATTAACAGTTCCAATTTGTTTATTTTGAAATTTGCTTAATCTTTAGAAGTTATATGGAAGTAATAAAGGAAAAAATGGTTTTTTGTATAACTTTCAATAGTTTACTGCTTGTAGCTTCTTTATTATTAGTTTTAGAGTAGTTATGGGTAAATATGTTATATTTGACATTTAATTTTCTTTTAAAATACATAAAAATGTACAGGGTGTTTTATTAAAAAATTTTTACTTTCTTGAATATCTTGTTGCTTTTCTGTTTATACAAGTGGAATTGTGAGAGAAAATGCTTTAAATTTGTTAATTTAACCAACAGAAATTGTAAACCTTGTTTTTTTTTAATTAATCACTTATTTAGGGACCTCAAAGGGCAACAGTAAAGGTGCTTTGCTTACCTATTTGGGGCACAACTGGGTAACTTCCAAATTGATCATACAGCTTCTGTCTGGACTAAAAGGATGGGGATCTTTTCAGGAGTAGGGGCATGGAACAAGAACAACAAGATTACCGCCTACTGTTACTTAGAAATACATCTTTGGCGGATATATCCCCGGCACCTGCCGGGGAGGTAAAACTCATTCTGGTTCTACACTCCCTCCCATGAACTTCTCCATCACCTACCTAATTGTCTAATTTATTAAACTAATATCTTCCTAAATCTCTTGACCTATCTACCTAGTCCCTGACTACCTAAATATCTTAAAAACTATAAACTTATAATTACTCTACTTATCCATGATCATGGATTTCTTCTAACAAAAGTTGAAAAGTCTTATTCAACAGCAAACCATTATGGTTCATGTACATAGATACCTATATATTTTTTTATTTATGATTTTTTTTATCTAATTTTAGGCATCTAGTGTCAAGGAAAAAGCGTTATTAGCTAGTTACCGTGTCGCATACCAGGTCGCTAAAGCGGGGAAACATACACTTGCGAGAACCTTATTTTCCAGTAGCTCTAGATATGGTTGAAATTATGTTGGAGAAACAGGAGGCAAACAAGTTAAAAAACACGATTGAACGCGCAATAAACGATATGGCCGGTGACATTCAACATTTAGTTGAAAAATTAAAGAACAGTTCACATTTTGCTTTGCAGTTTGATGAATCAACGGATGTTGCAGATTGTGCTTAATTTGTGGTATTTGTGCGCTTTAAAGCAGATGAAAGTATCACAAAAGACATTTTATTTTGCAACGCACTTTCTGCGAACACTACAGGCCTATGTTTGTATGACATGTTTTTAGAAAGCATTAACGAATATGACATTGATTGGACAAAATGTATTGGTATTTGTTTTGATTAAAATCAGTAATACCCAATGTTGCATGAACCCACTGCTTTCTGCATCGGCAAGCTTTGGCAGCCAAGGTTTTACCTTCGGACTTAAATGACGTGCTTAACGAGGTTACCAAAATTGTGAACTCTATTAAAGATAAAACTTTGCAAACTGGACTTTTAGAGTTATTTGTGAAGATATGGGGTTTCTTCACCAAAATATCCTTTATCACCCAGAGGTCAGGTGGCTGTCCAAAGAAAAAGTATTAAAGATAATCCCAGAACTCAAAGCTGAATTGTTAATGTATTTACAAGGTGCCAAATCAGAATATACGAATTATTTTAACGACCCTATTTTGCTGTTAAAATTAGCATTTTTGGCAGATCTTTTTAACCATCTGAACATTTTAAACAATTGTCTGCAAGAGAGAGAAGAAAACATTTTAACGGCCGAGGATAAAATCAAAGGGTTCGTCGCCAATGTTCGTTTGTGGTCAGAAAAATTAAGTTTGATTCTTTCCCTTGCGTTCAACAGATGGTCGAACAAATTGTAAAGGACCAAACGTTAGTAGTAAGCGAGCACATTTCTTGCATGGTGAAGACCTTAAACAATTTGGAAGGAAAACTGTTTAGTTACTTTCTAGAAATGGATTCTGAAAGTGATTTGTAGAGCTGTCGATGAAAAGACGCCATTCAGAAGCAACGCAAGGGATTCCAATTGCCTCAAATAAACCTTTCACATCATTGCAATAACAAAGTCCATCTTCCTTTGTAAAAAATCCAGAGAATATTTTATGACGCTTCCTTTGATCACTTACTTTAACATCCTTCTTGAGCAAATTCCACTGTTTTAACCGTGAACCTAATATTTCTGCTTTAAGTTTAGGTAGGTTTAAGTCTCTTACTAAGTCATTAAACTCTTCTGAATTAGTGACATGTGGTTCAACAGACTCTGATCTGAGTAAGAATTCGCTGCCTCCGCTACTACTAGACTTTTTGTGATAGCGGTAGCTGTTCCTTCAACTTAGCGGTACTGGAGCGGTTGTTAATGGTAGATCTGAGTATTGAATCTTCTTGGCATTTTTGCCAACCCGACGCTTACGTGGATAAACTACACAAAAGTAGCAATCACTGATGGGCTCTCTCCATATTCTTGGGACTGCAAACTTCATACTTTTTTTTCTCCTCGAAACCATGCTAGAAATAAATAAACATACTCATATACACATCATTCAATACAAATCGAACATATTTTGCAAAAAGAATCCTTAAAAATTGTGATGTATTTATTCTCTTACCTTCTAAAGTGTTTTTGCAGTTATTACATGAGAAGTGAGGTTCCCATGTTTTATCTTGAATTCGAATAGGTAAGTTAAAATAAGCTTCACGGAGTTTTATATTTGATGTCAAAACGAATTTTTTAGATCTTACTTTAATGAAGTCGCCACAAATGAAGCAAAAGGAGTCAACATCATTTTAAACTTTTTGGAAGCCATTTTAGATCGCGAGCCACACAAATGACGTCGTTTCCGTGTAATGCGCAAGCGCACAGTGCCGGGACTACATGCCACCTCCCGCTTTGCACTCGTAACCCCTTCACCCCGGCCCTTGCGTCTTAACGCCGTTGCTACTCGAAGTGTCTGTCTAAATAAATCTTAGAATATTTATTTTTCCTTGTTAAATGTACTCTCATGAAATTTAAAACTTGGACACCACAATTTCTGTAAACAAAAGTTTGCACATTGTGAAGCGGGCTTAAGGGTATCATTTACAATTCTAACAGCAGGTAGTCTCAGCAGGGGTTATCTTATAGAAGGACTGTAGAATGAATCATTACACTAAGCACGTTTTAGAAAATAGGTAATTTACGTTGCTTACTTAATTTTTTCTTTAAAGAATATATTTGAAGGTATCGCTAATTAAACACCATAGCTCGATTAATTATCGAATCAAAATTTTGTTTAGGAAATGTTTACAAAATAAAATTAGAAATAATTTTGATTTAAAAACGTCTACAAGCAATAACTTTTAAATTAAATCAAAAACTAAACATGGTTATTTGGGTTGACTGATTATTACTTATTTTTAAATAAATCTAACCTACTAATTATTGTAAGTTATTAAAAAAAATCATTAAACTCTCTATTCATAATATTTAGTCCTTACAAAATGTATATTTTATGACGTTTCATTTTTTCTGTAGTTAATATAAAAGTGAAAATAAAAACTAAGGCAATTCTTATTGTCAACGTATATATTTAGTTTTTGACAAGAATTTATTACATAATTATAATTAAGATACCAAGTTATAGTTTAAAATTAAATGAAAACTTTTTTTAAATAAAGGTATTACTATATAAATAAATATAAGAAATCAATAATGGGTGTGACCTCCATTATTATTGATACATTCTTGGAGGCGTCTGCTCATTGACGCTATCAAGGTATCAATATAATTAATATTAATCGTTTCCCATGCGGTATCAATGGCTGCAATTAGTGCATTACGGTTTACTGGTATAAAATTTGGCCCTTGTTGTCTTCGGATAACAGCAAGTATTCGAGCCCAAACATTTTCGATAATGTTAAAATCTGGGCTTTTGCTGGCCAGGGTAACAGCTCCAAGTTATTTGCTTGTATCCAGTTGCGCACAACCTGCGAAGTATAGGGTCATCATATCCCGATAGTTAATTATCGAATGTTCCAAAAAATATGTGTAAATAGTAAATGGAATCTACTAACGTAACGTTAAGTCGTTAATTATAGTTACATAACTCTCCTTTCATAAGATATAGTTCATATTAATATGCTTATTGTAAAGCTTCGTACACACCTGAACAACAAACCGAGGAACAAACAGAACAACGAACCGAACGGCAATCGGAACATTAATTTGGACTTATGCGGGAGAATTAAATTATTTATTTTTTGTCCTCCCTTTTATGGGTTTGTTGTGTTTTAGGTAATATTATGGAGTTGACAAAAAAAAATGTTTTAAATTAATCAGTGTTTAAGAATGCAAGAAAAAATTATATGAACTGAAAACTACTAAAAATAATTATGGGAACAGCACAAACGTTCCGTTTGTTGTTCGGATTGTGGAAATCATAAAAGATCGTTTGTCGTTCTGTTTGACTTTCGGTTCGTTGTTATGTTTGTTGCTCGGTTTGTTGTTCAGGTGTGTACGAAGCTTTACAACTTAAGCAACAATTTTTGGCGAATAAAGATTAGTTTGTGATGTAATATTAGAAACACAAATTTATATCATATCAAATTTATGACAACTTAAAAACCAAGAACGTGTATGTTATTGCTAAGAAATTATTAAGGAAAAAGCGCAATTGCAGTGTAAATATTTATAATTAGATATTTTCGAAAGTTTATAAGTCCTCTATTGTAATCTTAATACTTAAAAGAAAATCCTGTCCATTAGCATTATAAGGAAATGGCTTTTACTTTATGAATAAGTTTCAATAACAATAGAATATCCTTGCTTGTTTAATTTACTTCCTTTGAGTCATATTGCTCTAAGGGTTGTTACATTGGTCATTAGAAGTATGTAATAAATAAACAATTACCTACTGTTTGTGTGAACCAATAAATAAAGTAAGAAATGTAAATTCCATTTTAGTTTAAAATTTCAAGTGTTGTGAAAATGCCACCTCATCTCGGTGCTGATTTGAAAGCGCGGATTGTTTCGGAATTAGCGGCGGGCCGTAGCGTGCGTGAAATTTCACGTATGTTAGATATACCAAAAAGCACCGTAGGGCATTACCGAGTAAAATGGAATCTTGAACACACTTTGGAAAGAGCCATCGGAAGTGGTAGACCTAAAGTATCTACACGTGCTCAAGATCTCGAGTTGTTTCATTACGTAACAGAACAACCATTTGCTACATACTCCAGGGCTATAGCAGATACACATTTTCCCGGATGCCGTATAACTGCACAAAAAGATTAAAGGAGATGGGAATAAAGAAGTATAATGCTGCTGCGAAAGAAGTTCTCAGTGACGAAAATATGAGACGTCGTCTGGAATTTGCAAGGCGATATGTGAACGAACCTTTGGAATTTTGGAATCGAGTGATTTTTAGCGACGAAAAAACGTTCAATAGCCGCAACGATGGACCACTAAAAGTTTTTAGAATGGAAGGAACTCGTTACGAAAATAATCACATATGTCCTAAAAAACGAAGTGGTTATTTTTCTGTGAATGTGTGGGGTTGGGTTAGCGCGCGGGGTCCAGGAGTTTGTTGGGCTATCGATGGACGTCTTGATTCTGCTGCGTATTTAGATAGTTTGGAAACTATTATGAAAGTGTTTTATCCAGACGAAGATTATATTTTCCAACAAGTAAGTATTTCTTATTTCACTATACTTTCTCCAAAAAATAGTTCGGGATCTGTTGAATTAACATTTTCATAATGTATTTTTGTTGTTAAAGGACAACGCCCCTATTCATACTTCGCGGGTTGTGCGCAATTGGATACGAGAAAATAACTTGGAGCTGTTACCCTGGCCAGCAAAAAGCCCAGATTTTAACATTATCGAAAATGTTTGGGCTCGAATACTTGCTGTTATCCGAAGACAACAAGGGCCAAATTTTATACCAGTAAACCGTAATGCACTAATTGCAGCCATTGATACCGCATGGGAAACGATTAATATTAATTATATTGATACCTTGATAGCGTCAATGAGCAGACGCCTCCAAGAATGTATCAATAATAATGGAGGTCACACCCATTATTGATTTCTTATATTTATTTATATAGTAATACCTTTATTTAAAAAAAAAGTTTTCATTTAATTTTAAACTATAACTTGGTATCTTAATTATAATTATGTAATAAATTCTTGTCAAAAACTAAATATATACGTTGACAATAAGAATTGCCTTAGTTTTTATTTTCACTTTTTATATTAACTACAGAAAAAATGAAACGTCATAAAATATACATTTTGTAAGGACTAAATATTATGAATAGAGAGTTTAATGATTTTTTTAATAACTTACAATAATTAGTAGGTTAGATTTATTTAAAAATAAGTAATAATCAGTCAACCCAAATAACCATGTTTAGTTTTTGATTTAATTTAAAAGTTATTGCTTGTAGACGTTTTTTAAATCAAAATTATTTCTAATTTTATTTTGTAAACATTTCCTAAACAAAATTTTGATTCGATAATTAATCGAGCTATGGTGTTTAATTAGCGATACCTTCAAATATATTCTTTAAAGAAAAAATTAAGTAAGCAACGTAAATTACCTATTTTCTAAAACGTGCTTAGTGTAATGATTCATTCTACAGTCCTTCTATAAGATAACCCCTGCTGAGACTACCTGCTGTTAGAATTGTAAATGATACCCTTAAGCCCGCTTCACAATGTGCAAACTTTTGTTTACAGAAATTGTGGTGTCCAAGTTTTAAATTTCATGAGTGTACAAAAGCAAACTTTATTTGGAAAATGGATCCTCTGGTTACTTTTGTTCTAGACAATCAGAAAATAAGCATTTTATAACAAACTCAAAAAGTTTTTTGTTGACTTGTGTTATTAACGGTTGATTAGATACACGTCGGTTCTTGGTTCAGATTGCGGCTCACATGCATTTTTTTAAAATAATTTAATGTATAATAACACTGCTTTTTGATCCTGTCTGGCTTACGACCGCGACCCCCGAGCAAGACTTTGCCCCCTGGGGGGCAACAACCACTGATTGAAAGTATCAGCCACCTATCTTTTATAAGAACTCTGTAATAAACTTAAAAACTCTGAGTGATTGTACTTGGTTTAATTTCAATTTAATCGTAGTTAGATATTAAACATTTTCAACATAAAATTGAATTTTTACTACCAAATATGTAAAAATATACAGGGTGTTCCATTTAAAAATTGATACTTTGTTAAGTACCACGTTAACCTGATGTGCACTTGTTTTTCTGACTTGATCAGTGCAATTGTGAGAGAAATTGCTTCATATTTGCTAATTTAACCAACTTCATATCTCCAATAATAACTTTAATTAAAATAGACGGTGCACTTTAGAGTTCCACTCCTTTGAATAATAACAAAGTTACCAATAGTGCCGACTTCACTTAATAATAACACCCAAGTATTTCTACTGAACTACAGAAACTAGATTAGTATTTGATGGTAGGTACTTATACCTAACATTGTTCTTATCTAAATGTAGCAATGAACACTTTGACGTATTTAGAGGCAAAAGCGACAGTTTAGTCCATTCAAACACCGCCTGCAGATCTTTTATAAGTTGCACATGATTAAATAAATTATTTGCGTAAAGTTTGGTATCATCAGCAAACATAGAAAGGGTACTCTCAACATGTAGAAGGAGATCGGCGACATAGATAAGACCGTTCCCAATACAGAACCTTGAAAGACTCCACTGTGTAACTTGAGCACTTCTGTCTTCTGTCTCTCAAAAACTCCACAATCAAGTCTAACAGATCACCTTGAACTCCATTATAGTCAAGTTTAAAAAGTAAGATTATACTGAACACCATCAAACGCGGTAGAAAAATCTAAGTAAATTACATCTACCGGTTCTTTGGAGTCCAAAGATTAACACAATTTAACAAGTTTGTCACGACCAATCGACCGGGTACAAAACCGTGTTGGGATGGAGGAATTCTCTGGTACCTTTAACAAAAATTCCATCAGCTTTTCACGTATAATGGATTCCATAATTTTGACTATTATTGATGTTAAACTTGTGGGTTTGTAGTTATCGGAATCAAGTGTGTCTCCTTTTTTATAAGTGGGCGTCACACTAGATAATTTCAAATAAGAAGGTAAGGAGTGTGTTTTAAATAATGTTTGTGGAATGATAGAAATAGGGACACTAATTGTATTAACACATATTTAAAGTAAAATTGATGAATGAGTTTTGAGAGACCAAATTTTCTTTTTTATGTCTTCTGGTTCAAAGAAGATTTTGCTGAGCTCATACTGATTTCTTGAGGAAGAAACGGGTATTGCATTTGGAAGGTCATCTTCAATTGTAAATACTTCCTAAAACTTAGTAGCAAAAATCTCAGCCACTTCAGTATCACTTGTAATTGGCTGACCTGAAGTAACATCTTTCAGTATTGGTGTAGACATTTTAAAACAAAAAAGAATTCATATTTATAGAGTGGTTTCTTATTTTTATTAGATGCTAGCCGATTTTCGAAACTTTGTTTGGCTTTGGGAATAGTGAGGCTTACATCATTCAAAAATGTTCTGTGATTGATGTAGTCAACGGTTAACTTAGTTCGTAAATAACTCGTGATTAAAAAATGTTTCATCCAACTTTGCCATGAACGACAAAGCAAGATATAACAGGTGTATCTTAGCTTAGCTTGTACATTTTTCAATTCTGACAGATTTAATTTTAACACATCCAGTTTTATGCATTTAGAGTAGACGTACGTGAATTTTTTCATGGTCCACTTTGATAAAAAATTTTTTAATCACGGATTAGATTCAATAGTAGAAATATCAGGAGACTTTTGTACTGCGTATTTGTTTTCCAACTTTTAACATAATAAAATTGAATTATTGTTATTTTTTAAATTCATGTCAATGTGTTATGGTTAATAGTTATGGCAGTTTGAAATGTATTTCAAATTATTTGTCACAGTTAAGTAGTTTATGAAATGGAAGACACGAATTGTACTCAATCAAAAACTGTCTGACAAATTTCATTTAAGCCGGGAGTTGTATACATCAAGATTCAAGACTGGGCTACAATTGTCTGTTATGATTGTTTTGAATTTTTTTCTCCATTTGAAATGTAATAAACAATCATAAGTTTAACAAAACGCCGCCTTAGCAGGGGTGGCAGTAGAGACTTCAAATTCGTAGGAAGAATTAAGGATGAAAAGACCTTTCAAACGAGGTATCACTCGACCCCCTTTTCTAATTAAAAATTAAAATGGCGCCGAGCCGCCATCTTGAAACTTAGAGAGAGCTATCAATTGTAGTATTTTATGCTATAGCCCTCCAAATTTCAAATCAATGACTGAAACCGTTTTAAATTTAGAAAGGGGTGAGGACTATTACGAATGAGGGATTTCGGGAAGGTAGGGTCCACCAAGGAGGCTTGTGCTCATGTGGAATTTTTTTTACATAAGCTATATTCCTACTACCACTAGTATTTACTAAATTGCAAAATTATCCAATAATTACATGAATGACAAAAAACTGCAATCTGCAATTCACCCACAGGTGAATTTCATAATTAAGCCAAAAATATGTCGCAATTAGTTGGAAACCAGTTTGTAACTCTTCACAAACCAGTCAGCAGCAACCCGACTTGATTTAAAATAATTTAAAAATAACATAATATTAAACAGAGTTGAGACAATCAAAATCTGTCCTGATTTTAGAAACTTCAGTAGCGTCGTGTGCGATCCACAGTTTGCAACTAGTTTGTGATTTGCGTTTTAAATTAGTTTAGTTTTTTAGTCGCCTAATGTGCGGAGGGCCTTATTAGTAGTGATCCATTAGTTGCCAGGTTAACACCAAGTTTTTGTTTTTATTCTGAGTGATGTTTTTAAAATAGCATTACATCTCACTTCTTCAAATCACACCTACATATAAAAATAATTTGTTTAGCAGGAATTGACTTTGTTCCAAATCATCTATAAAACTGGCGGTGTAACACGATTTGGATTTTTTTTCATAATGTAACAATGTTTCTCTTGTAGGGGTAGGGACTGGTAAACTCTCGATATCAACAAAGATATCGTGTGCATAGTGTTTCAGAAATAAAGCAACACTTTCGGAAGCAGTTGAGAATGCTTGTTTTTTTTCTTGAATATTTCTAATCACTTCACCTTTTTTTGAGCTTCTTTAACTCCCAAATTTTGAATGGAACTTATTTTAGTTATTTATTATTTTATAATGTTTCTTGTACTATATATTTAAAATACGATTATAACATATTGATAATTTTAATTTAAAAATAAACGATTTTTTATAAAATCAGTGCTCGAGTTTCTCTTAGACTAGTTAAAGGAGTTTCGGAAATGTTTCCGAAAAGATTTTTGACAATAATTTATACAAATGAAAATATTCGAAAGTAAGTGACCTTTCAAATCTAATTAAACCTGAGCTTATACAGGTGTTTCAAAAAAGGTGACCCTGTTGATTTGGTAGGGCGTTAAAAAATTATTTTATACATGTTCTTTTTGTGATTATGTAGAAACTATTGGCAACATTTTATTGAAATTTTGAATGAATATGTTTTAGAAGTTGATACATCCCATGAATCTATTTTATATCTCATTCTCACAGAGGTCGTTAGTTACACGGTTAATTCCAAACATAATTTTTGAGGTCTAATTTTCTAGTTCAATTTTACATCAAAAAGATACTCTTTATAAAATTCGATATTGCGTACCGTTTTCGGAATATTTTGATTTGAAAATAATGAAGTAAATTATCTATTTTTAATAACTAAACACATTAACACTATTCTAATGCTGAATTTAATAATTTATCTAAAAATCAAAACAAGAAAATGAATATAAATGTGTCTAAACACATGAAATTTGAAATAAGTTAGAGGAAGTGTTCAAAATGTCCCCGGTTTTCAGGAACACACAATTATTTTTTCAACACCCTATATCTTGAATATGGATAAGGTTACAAATTTTTTTTATTAAGCTAACTCCACTTATTTTTTAGCGTTCTACATACCATATCAACGGGGTCACATTTTTTTGAAATACCATGTATAGAAATACTCTAAATATCTATCGTAGATAAATATTTACTTCTAAATTGTTTATTTATTCGAGATTTAATTTTATTTGAGGAGCATCAAAATCCACTTTACAATTTTAAGACATTGTTTCGTGACACCAAGTTACAGCTTCTTAGGCGTTTAATTTATTTAAAAAGAAATTTATCTCAAGTAGCAATAAACTAAAATTTCGTTGTGATTTAAAAACCGTATTGTTATTTGGAAATAATCATAACTCCCCTTATTGAAAAGATGATAGAATTTTCTAAAGAATAATTAAATTTTAATAAAGAGCAAATTATTAAAGTGTGAAATATAGGTACTAAAATATGGTGATATTTAAGCACCAACAACATACCTTAGAAGAATTCCAGCTAAGGATGTATTATTATGTACAAATTTGGTAAGTCGCGAATCTAATTTTTCGGTTAGCATGATAAAGTGTTTGTTAGAGGAAGCAAAAGCGAACATCTTTGTAGTAAATATGCCAGAAGCGTTGAGACGCAGTGGATAGAAAATTATGTTATGCCTGTATTTATTCTTTATTAAACATGTGTGACAAGTTGTTGGGGGGGGGGGGGGGGGGGGGGGGGGGGGGGGGGGGGGGGGTTGTATGGGGTGATAGTGAGACAGACACTGTGTTGCGTATTCAATTTAAATTTAAATCCACACCCCAAATGTGGGATGCCAGGAATCTGAATTTCAAACCGTGTAATGTCTTTAAATCTGTAAAACCTAATTTCATATTCATAACTTCCGAAAGTTAAACGACAACCGTTGGGGAACAAATGACAAAAATAACAGTTTCCAGATTTTCTGAGCGAATTTATCCTCTTCGTTTAATTTATTAAAGGTTCCTTTATTTCATTTGCAACGTTAAACGAAAGGTCAAAGTGGATTCATTGTCTGATTAAAAATATTAATTTTGAAAATTTTCAGAATTACTTTTTACTTTTAGCACGTGAAAATCCCCACCAAATAATTGCGTTTTATGGGAAATTGTTCTTTTAATTTAGATTTGGGGAGAATAACAACTAAAAATAGAATTTTATTACCCTACTTTACGAATAGAAAGGTCATATTTATGAAAGAAGACAAACGTGTTTTAACATCAGAATTACCAATATAAAAGCCACGGAATTTATAGTTCTAATTGATAGTTTTCAGGCAGAATGTGCATTTTTCATCAGGAATCCCAAACGGAACAATAGAACAAGTTCAATTACTATTCTAAAAAAAAAAAAAAAAAAAGAAAAAGAGTGTCCATGAGCAGGATTTCTCATGACAAAAAACTAAACACCCTGTATAAACAATTTTTTGAAATATGCAGTTTTTTTTTTTTTTTTTTTTTTTTTAATAGAAATACGTACAGTACTAAACGTATGTATGCAAAAGGCACTAGCTAGAAATATTCCACGTACAGGGGGTTATTCACTATAAATTACCCACCTCTTATTTATCAATAGTAATACTATAAGTACTTCAAGTCAAATAATCGGGTTATACATCGATAACTTGTTGTATAGTACAAAGAGTGTCAAACTGACACGATTTATAATTATGAAAGGAAATAGCTATATATGGTTATTATGAAACTTGAGAATATTGCAATAATTTCGACTGTTATTGTATGTTACTCTTATGTATAATCAAATATTATCTAAAATTATACGAGGTAACTTAACTAAATTGAAAGTTCTGATTGGTAGAAAATAACACAAAAAAAATAATCGTTATTATAGCTCATAGAAAAACAAGTGATATATGAAAGTTGTATGGTTCTAACTATAAATTTTTTTTCTTTAAATTTTATCCAATAGTTCAGATTACTCGTCGTTTACAGGGCAAAACAAAAATATGATGCGTTTTTTAATGCTGCCAATACCTAATTACGGTTTTATTTTATAAACCGAGAGAAACATACGTGTCAGTTGAAGGAGCCCAGGGAAATATCGTTACACGGAATATAAATTTAGAAAACGTATGTCGCGATTAATACTTGCGACGAAAGTCGTATTTGGTGCGCATTATACAAATTTTCGATTGATTGAAAATAAATATCGATTTAGAATTTCCGAGACGGAAGGTGGACATTTTCTTTTACGTTCTTTTTGCTGCTTACTGTACGGGTAGTGTTTAGCTTTAATCATTGATTAAAATTTACACAAATAGTTTAAATGTGTTAACAGATTTCCAATAACAACTGGATTTAAGGTATATTCGGCTAAACCTACGGTAAGTACCCGTTCTTTTCTCTTTTCTCTTTGTTTGAGGGCAATTTTAAATACCACGTAATATTCTTTTTAGACGTTCCTTTACCTTACGTTTTCTCTGCGTGTTATATCTGGATAACTCTCTGGGAAGTTTCTGGAGTAGCTGGTTAGAGGTTCACTAAAATAGTTAACGATTATATATTATCAGAAAATCCTTCTACCTTTCGGTGTCCGGATTGTACAATTATTTACATTTTATTAGATTAATTTCTATTCTACGTTTTATAAATTTCTTCCATTCCTTCTTGTTGTATGCCATCTCTTCTGCTTCTCTCCATGTTTTTCCTTTTTTCTTCTAGTATTTCTTCCCTACTTCCCATTCCATGTTCTTCTTAAAATATTCTATTTTTTATTAATCATTATTCTTGTCTTCCAAATTTGTTTTTTACTGGTGTTTTTTGTCATTGATTCTGACTAGGTGACCCCACCACGACAGTTGCTTCTTCTCTATGTGTATTCAGTATGCTTTCTACCTCCAGTTCCTTTCTTATGTTTGTGTTTCTTATTCTATCTCTTCTCGTTATACCTTTTATTTTTCGTAAGTATCTCATTTCGGTTGCTTGTATTTTGCTTTTCTCTTGCTCTGTGAGTACCCATGACTCGCTGCCGTAAGTTAAGTATTGGTCTATAAATGGTTTTAAATATTTTTTGTTTGGTTTCGATCGATACTTCTCTCTTATTTAAAAATTTTGTTTTTTAATTGCGTAAAACAACCCATTTACTAATTCTATTAATATTTGCTTCCTGTGATCCTTTCTCGTCCCAGAATTTCTCCAGAATCAATGAAACGATCCACTTGTTCAATTCTTTCTCCGTCAATCTCTATCTTCGTTTCACATTTTCTTCTCAACAATTATTACTTTTGTTTTACTTTTATTAACCTTCATTCTGTTCTCTTTCAAACTGAATTCCATATATTTAAATTTGTTTGTAAATTTTTTCATTTTCCGCAATCAGTACCACATCATCCGCGTATAATCCTTCAGATACATTAATTCTTTGTAAATTCAGATATCCAATTGTCATCTTTTTTGTTTTCTTTTTACTAATTTTAATTATTTCATCCATGAATAGTATAAAAAGCAGTGGGCTTAGACTACACTTGTCTTAATCATATTTGTTCTAAACGTTTCCGATATTTTGTTGTCCCTTATAATTGCGTTCGGTTATGTTTGTATATTGCTTGAGTTAGTCTTATAAGTTTTGTATTTACATGTCTTTCTTTCATTGGTCTCCATATTGCGTTTCTGGGTGCCGAATCGAATGCTTTTTCTAAATCAAGAATGCCAAATAAATCATCCGTTTTCTTTTCATTAACTTTTCGGTGATTTGTTTTATTGTGAATATGTGATCCTGTGCGCGCTTCGTCCTCGTCTGAATCCACTTTGTTCTTCTCATTGTCTCTTCGATTACCTTCCTGATTCTTTTTCTATTATTTTTTCTAAAATTTTCCTTACATATATTGAGTAAAGTTATTCCTCTATAGTTATTACATTCTTTTACATCTCCCCTTTTTGTGTATTGGGTGATTAGCGATGTAGTCCCTCCACTGGTATTTCTTCTCTCCACACTGTATTGTATACTTAATAGTGCATCTCTTCCCCAATTGTCCTATATTCTTTATCATTTCTGCCGTTATTCCTGTCGCATCAGGGGCTTTCCCGTATTTTAGCTCTTTTATTACTTCTTCAAGTTCTTCCATTCTTATTGGTTGTTCTTTCTGTTTCTCTTTTCTAGCTTGTCGATTTTCATTTCTTTTTTCTATTTGTGTATTATTTAGTAATTCTTCAAAATGTTCTTTTCCATCTTTCCATTATCTTTTCGTCTTCTGTTATAGATTTTTCCGCCTTTGCTTTTTATTGTTTTGTGTTCAGTGCGTTCTCTTTTCTTAACGATTCAATGTTTTATAAAGTTTTTGGTTTCTTGCAAGTCTTTTTCCATTTTTCTCCAAATGTTTTCCATTGCTCTTGTTTCGCGATTTTGATCATTTGTTGATCGTTTCTCGTTCTTTCTTGTATCTTCTGTATTTTCTCCTGTCTTGTCCGATATTAAAACTTCTCCATGTTTCTTTCTTTTTCTTAATTTGTCTTAATTTCTTCTGTCACCATGATGTTTGTTTTTGTTATTTATTTTCCGTGCTATCATATTTCTTCGGCTGTAGTTATTATTATGTTTTGCAGTATTCAACTGTTTTCCACGTTTCTTTCTTTAATTTCCTTTTCATATCGTGAGTTTCTTGCTTATAGTTTCTTCATATTTATCATTTCACTTCCTATCTCTTAGTTTATAATGTTTGATTGATTCAAACTGTACCAGTCGTTATTTTCTTTATTAGCCTTCTGTTTCTTCTCTTGTATACTTTCTCTAATTTTAGCCACTACCATATAGTGATCGCTGCAATTTCTGAACCTCTTTTCACTCTAGAATCCATTATCATCCTTCATTTTCTTTCTATTGATATGTAGTCATTAATGATTTTTTTTTCGTTTCTGCTTCTCATCTCTCTTGTAAATTTGAATTTCTTTATGGCCCAAATAATGTATTTGATATTATTAAATCATTTACAATGCAAAGTCTAACATTCTTCTTCCGTTATTGTTTCTATTTACTTCTCCATACTTTCCCAGTACCGCTTTATATTTCTCATCGGTTTTACCCACTCTGCTATTAAAGTCTCCTATAATATATAATTTTCCCTTTGCTTGTCCTATTATTTCTGTTAGATCGTTCCAGAATTTATCTTTTTTCTCTTTCTTGTCGTCTTCATTTGGTCCGTATATCACCACCTGTCTTTGTTAAATCCTTTGGTACGTTTTCTAGAATTCTACTGACAATGCGCTCATTATACGCTTCCCAGTTTTTAATTTGATCATCTAATTCTTTCCCTAATTATGCATCCTACTCCTGTACTCTTGTTTCTTTTCTACTCCGCTGTATTATTATGTGCCGTTTTAAGTTTTCCTAAGCCTTTTCCTACTTTTCTTTGTTTCCGTCATTCCTAATATATCTACCCCCGTTTTTTCGAATTCTTCCTCTAATTCTATTTCTTTTCCATTTATGCTATTAATATTCAATGTTGCTATTTTCCATATTTTACCCTCTAGTTTGTTAATTTGCATATTATTGTTCGTTACGTCCGTTTCCGAATTACCCACCCATTTTGTTTTCCTCTGTTAGTTTTGCTGCTAAATTCCCTTCCTTCGTTGCTTCATTATTTTATTCCATTTATCGTTAGAGTTTTATAGCCTATTTTACAGTGTTCCTTTTCCTTCTCTTCTCTTGCCTTTTTTTCTGATTACCGCCTGGATCTGCTGTTCCTTTTTTGTTAAATCGCTGTCTATGAAAATCGGTTTCCTTAATTTGTATTTATTTTTTGAAACTAATAGTTTGTCTTTAACGACCCCATTTCGCTACCACTATGCTTTTCTCCTTCTTTCCTTATAGGTAATGCATTATCTATCTTTACTTTTACGCCTATGTACTAAATAGTTAACGAAAAGTTAAAAACAATTTTCTTATACACTGAACCTATTGAGTTTTTGAAATCATCAGTCTACATACCAACATCGGTGATATAAGGACCTCTAAAGCTGACTACTCTCGTTAGTAAAACGTACGAGAAATTCCATCAACGACTGTTTTGACCCAAATCAAAACAACACGTTCGTTTATTGTTTTGTTAATTAGAACTGACTTAGAATCTGTATACTATTGGCGCGGAGTAATAAATCATAATTGTTTGGAAATAATTCTTTATTTTTCTTGTAAGAAAGCAGTACTTCTACGGTTAGTAAAAACCAATAAATTCTAACCAAAAATACGTCATTGTGCCGCTCTTGCAGCATATCTGACCCATCTAGGGTCTGGAACAATAGTTTAATCTGTGTAAACACGTTTGCCCATCAGCCCAGGTGCTGACGAGCAAGAATCATAGCTGTAGATGTGGGTATTATACCAAGATACAAAAATAATGGTATATAATACGTAAGAAGTAAAATTTGTAATGTGATCTACATACAAAATAAAATAAATAACATAAATAATATATGACATAAACAAATAAAACAATGCGAATATCGTCAGTACATTTTATTACAATTACAATTAATTTGCGGGGACCGATTTTTAGGCTTTTAGGATTGAAACAATAAAAGAAACACATAATAATTCATATCAAGGTAGATTTTACTATTATAATATATTTACCTACTAAAAATATGATTTTCCAAACGTATCAGGTACCCTGCCACCTGTGTGGGAGATTCGATAATTCTGACAGGTTATTCTCCGCGCCAATAGTATACTGAGTATACGTTAGATTAGATAAGTAAGTTTGTCTATATTAATATAGGTGATTGTGTGCCTGTCTGTCTGTGTCTTACTTATGGCCGCCCTAAGCATCCCCCAGACTTACACCAACCAAAATTTTATTAAGGTAACATAGGCTGAGTCCCATCTCTCCTGACATCTCTAAAGAGAACTACAAGCAAAGAAGTCCTACATGGACCTGCGTAACCGGAGCAATGCCGAATATCAATGCAAAATATGTGTCATGCATTTGTCATGCATTTTGGTTAACAGTGACATGCTAGAAAGAAAAAAATGAAGGAGAACTAAACCATCCAAGTGATACAAAATATGTGTTATGCATTTTAGGTTAACCGTGACGATTGTCAGTATTTTAGGGTAGCTTGTAACATGCTAGAGAAAAAAACACTAAAGGACGACACTAAAATATCATGTTACGGGATGGAACTACAAAACTAGGCCTACGTGGGCCTAGGCAGCACTCGGAGTATTATTTTAGTTTAAAATTATAACTTAAAAGTAATATAGGCTAGATCTAATCCTCCTTGACCCCTCTGAACGAGCTACAAGCAAAAGTACGCTTACATGGGCCTGCGTAACCCATTTAACTTCTTAAGCTGCGGTTTCGCTGGAGCGATGTAGTAAGCATCTGGTGATCGTGATCAGCCACACAGCTATCCATAATAGTAAACTTAAAAAAAAAAACGTACGAATATGGATAATATTGTCTGCATGTTAATAGGAAGAAGAAGAAGAGGAGCAAATGTTTTAAATTGTACTGAGAAAAAGGCGAAAGACATGTATAAAACACGGTTGAAAGAAAGGTATTTAGTTTTCTCATTACAAAACATTTAAAAGAGGACGAGAAGAAAGTGTTTGGCAATCGTCAGCAATTTCATTTTGTCTTGCGTATAATACACATTGACTTGACAAAGCCTGGAACAAATTGTGTGCAGTCCCCAGTTACACCTGAAAAGTTGGTGAAACTGTTTTATTTAAACGTAAAACATAGAGTAGTACCTACTTTATATGAAAAACTAAGCTCTAACTTCGATATTATTTAAATATGTAAGTGTATCATGTGTAGTTAAATTGATTGTCTGAGTAATTGTAAATGTGAGATTGGAAAAGGTCAGAGGTGTATTTAGTGGAGGGCGGGTACGAACTGGGGAAAAGACAGCAAAACATCGACATTGATGGGGGTGGACGTTTAGAAGTATATGAAACGCTGTTATTGAAGGATTAGAAAATTAAATGAGATTGTGGTAGTGGGATTTGAATAAGAATCAGTATTACACAGGAGTCTGATGATTATCAGTTCTGTTTATGAATAAGAAGAAGGGCTGAATCGAGGACGCTTGAGCCTGTATATTTCGCTACAAGTGTCAAAATACCTATTTTCGCTTAGTTACTAAATTCAGAAAGCTGTTTTATCAGTCTTTATAAATATATCACATTGTCTTCCGCCCAGCCTTTTCAAATGTTTTCTTTGTATGGTTTCAAAGAGGTCTCATGCGTATTTGAGCTCTATGGCTAAATCCTTTAAGCTTCTTTGTGTCACGTTGCGAGATGTGCTTGTTGTTGTTGGAGTACATGCTGGGTGTAGAACAACGGCTGTCAAGTAAAGACTGTCACAATCGTCCAACTGTTTCTTTGCTCCATTATCGTGTTCGCTTGTTGATGCTGGACTATGTGGCTCTTCTATATCATGACCTCCCAAAGATTCTGATGGTTCTCCATAATCTATTTCTTGAATTCCATCACTATCAATTATTTCGGCCAATGTTCTTGGACTCATGTGGTGATACCGTATCCAGAAAGCTCAGGTGCCGGAAGAGAGTCTACTTCGCTGGTTTGTCCAGTACCCATGACCCTCAGTACCCAACTGTTTTTATTTCTGAAGTAGGTATCTTTGATCCCCTTCACCGTTTTGACATTCATCGAATGAAAAATAAGATAAAGCTCTCATTTATAATGTTCTATTTTAAACAGCGTAGGTACTACGTATAGAGTTACCGTTATACGAGTAACTTCTTCCGACAAATACCTTATACCAATCTCACGACTTTGCCTTGTCTTACATAGTAATATTTAAATAAAGGTAAATCATATCAAGTACATTTTTGCAGTTCTGGCAACGGGAGAGCTTTCGATCTCTGGCTTTTGCATTTTGAATATCACATAGTTCGGCAGTGTTGTTGTCCTCCGACAAGGTTTGAAAAAGAAATTCTGTTCAATTTTGGGACAAATACAATTTTCCAAATTGGGTTGCAGCTATTGACAGGAAGCATGTCAGAATCTTTGCACCATCTAAGTCTGGATCGTTATATCTTATGTTATAAAGATTTTTCTATTGTTATGCTAGCTGTAGTAAATTCCGATTACAAATTTATTGCTATAGATATTGGGTTCTATGGAAAGGAAGGTGACAGTTTCATCTTTAACAAATCTGCAATGGGAAAAAAATTATAGGGTCTCAGATTTCCTTCCAAAAAGACGAATATTTACCTAACTGGAACTTAAAGAAAATGTCATTCGTGATCGTCAGGGATGAGGCGTTCAGGCTGCACCCGCACATTATGAAACAGCACAATAAAGTAGCTGCTAGTTCTGATAAAGAAGACTATTTATAATTATAGATTCAGTCGTTCTCGTAAGTGAGCAAAACTAGTTTTGGGCTATTATGTCAGGTATTTGATATTCTGCACACACATATCTGTAAAGCCCTGAAGTTTGCGATAATTTGATACTGGCTACGTGTTGTTTGCATAATATGTTGAGAGAAAGGTTACCTTGAAAACAATGGAAATTCTTATTATGAAATGATTTAAATGCCCAAAGAGGAAACAAATGTGGTGCAACCTTTGACCAGAGCAGGTGGGGTTCAGAGATGCGGACGACTTTAAAATAAGAAACGATTTTATGAATTTTTTTTTTTCAGAGGTTGTTACCTGGCAAAATAAACATGGTTGAAAGATAAGTAGACACTTTGCATGTATTGAATTTTCACACCTCCACATTATTTTGTAATGCGTTATCAATAAGCAAACAGGTGTATTATTAATTAATTATTTTTAGTCATAACAATGAATAGTAAGTATAAGTGTTAGTATATTGTAAAATATATATTTACAGCTTTGTGATTTAAAAAAAAGTTTCAAATATATTTTGTAATACATTACGTCTATGTGTTGTTATTTTCTTAAAATTATTGAAACAATGTTTAATACCAAATAAAACATGGTTTTCTGTTAGTAAATTATAGAAAAATAAAAATATTGGTGTATAAAAAAACTTTCGCAGTGAAAGTTGTGCAAATTATTAGTCGCACATGTTAAAATTATTTTCGTTTATACGGGTGTTCCCTATAAGTGCGACATACCAAAGTTATGTTTTTACAAATGAAATCACCTAGTTTTATTACAAATTTATGCTCAGCAGGAAATTCTAATGTAACTTATCATTATACATAGTGTCTAAAATGGAGGGTTTTGCATTGCACTTTTCGGAAAAATTGACGTTTGAAAAATTAAATAACTCAGTTATCCTGGAAATTGCAACTGTGATTTCGTAGCTCAAATTTCATGTGCTAACTAAAGCTAGTTGTTTGCCTTTCTAATCTTGCTAAGTTTTGAGTAATCAAATATTTAAATTGAACTCTAAATTCATGGATAGCAGTTTTCAAATGGCACCACCTAATTTTTATGTGCCGTTGAACGTGAAATTTCATAAGCATTCTAAGGATAAGGTTGTAGGTATCTAACTCTTGCAGTTTTGCGGAGTTTTGAGTAAGAGTTAGATACCTATATTTATCATTAAGCTTATAAGACACCACATAAAAAATTCCGTGGTGCCATTTGAAAAACCAAGTTATCCATTAATTTAGGGACTTCAATTTAAATAACTGATTACTCATTAAGCGAGGTTAGAAGGTGAACAACCAGCTGTGGTTAGCATGTGTGCATATTAAAGCTGCGAAATCGCAGTTCGTCGTCAGGATAACTGAGTTATTTAGGCCACGAATAGAAATGAATGGTATTGGATGCGGGTACGTGCGATTTTCTAGTGGTGCGATGTCGTACGATGTCAGGAAATAAAAACAAACAAACTAATTTAAGGTGTGCGGTTACATTAACTGCGTTTTAGTCGGATGTTATCGTGCGATGTCGGCCGACTAAGCGAGAAGAACAAACGTGTTTGTTTTCTCGGCGACATCGTACGATATTAACGATATGAAGGCTGTCACCTGTGGCATTCAATAATAATTGAAGATTTATTTAAATGGAATTAAAAAGCTAATTTTATGTGTTCAATCGAGGAAGCCGTTGTGGGATCAAACATGTAAAGACTACCATAATAGAGTTATAGTAAAAAAGGATGGGAAAGAGGTAGCAAAGAAATGGAAGACACAAGTAAGTAAATATTTTGCATATTTATATTTAGCTAGTAGGTAGAATACAAAATTTAATTAGCTTGAAAAATAAACAATAATACATACATATTTTAATTTTCATTTTACTTGAAAAGGCACTGACCTATAGGGCTGCTAAAATAATTTTTCAATTTGTTTCGCACAGCATAATGCAGCTACAGTTGAACGATTATTGGTTCATTGTAATTCTATTATAATTGTTGTGTGAAACACTGATTACCTCAGGGTACATTTTAAAATTATTTTCGGTATCTTTCCTTATCAATAATTATATTATGAAGAATACATGCACTAACAATAATATCTCACTTTGTCTAGATGGCATTCTATATCTTTTGAGGATCCTCCATTTGGAACATAGTATGCCAAATGCACATTCAACAATCCTCCTTGCTCAGGATAATCTATAATTATAAATCTCTTCTTGCTCACTGAGTTACGACCAGAATAGAGTCTCATTAAATACACCTTTAAAGGATAGGCTTCATCGCCCAAAGGCACATATGGAATGGTAATATCTGTATTTGGAATAGTTTGATCCTCTGGTAGGTAAAAGTTTTATTTTCTAATCGTTCTATTAAACTGTTGCCAGCAAAAATCCACTCCATCACTTTGTTTTCATATGATCCGATATCAATATACAAAAATCTACAATACGCATCAGCAACTGCTTGTAGAACAATGAATAATAAGATTTATAATTCCAATACATGGAACCGGAATTTGGTGGACAACGCAGCCTTATATGTTTTTCCATCAATACATCCTATGCACTGGAAAATTCCATTTCTTAAAGTCTTCAGCTACAGTTTTGTGCACTGCTGATGTCGGAAATGGCATATGTTGTGTATTGAATTCTTCCCATATTACTTGGCATACTTCGTAAACGATATTTCTTATTGAATGAGACATTCTAAATGAAATGCAAGGCTTCAGAAAGACATCCCGGTCGATAAAAACCTAAAAAATATATTTATTATCATTCTCACCTAACAATTAAACAGACATTATTGAATATACAGAGAGAGTCATGAGGAACGATTTGGTCAGTTTTTGGTAAAACATGATACTACTAGAGCATTTGATTAGCGATCTCAAAAGTTGAAATTCCAGGACCGACATAATAACATTCAATTTTATACACACAATGCTCTATAACCAAATAATATGCAAAAAAAATACAAATACCTACATGACTCACCCTGTATAGTAGAAATTGAACACAAGATCATTTGGCTTATTTAATGACAAGTTTAAGTTACTGTATCTTTGTAGGTGTTGCGGTAAGAGGCAAATGGAGAAATTTGCGAGATACATTCCGCAGAGAATTTGCAAAAACACAAAGCAGTAGATCTGGAGATGCAGGTGGAAGTTCAAAGAGAAAATCAAATGGGCCTACTTCGAATTGATGCTGTTTATAAAAGATACATTAAGTGCAAGACCATCAACTGCTAATATTCCGAGGATGAAGGAAGTAAGGACAAAATGTGGAGGATGTAGTAGCAGATACCGATGAAAATGAGTGGAGAGTTGGCAATGAAAGTCAATTTGATAGAGATGAGACAACACAACAAGATGCAATAGAAAATAGTTCTGGTTTTCGAACTCCTGCTAGAGAGAAAGTCGTAAGGGAACACCGCAGTAACCTGCAACAGAGAGAAAAGAGTTGTGTGTAGAGTGTAGAGCGGCTTATCAACATAGAAAACAAAAAATTGGAAGCGTATGCAGTAAAAAATGTCCTTTCAACGATAGTAGTACCATTTCGTAATGAGCTTATTGCCATATGCAGGCTCTTCCATCTACGAGAAATATGCAAATGAGACTCAATATGCAACAACTTTTTTCTTAACGATCAGTATCGAATCCACCCCAAAACACTATTTCTACTCATGGCTTCTCCATGTGAAACGTATGCTTCAACATCTACTGCACAATCCTCGACACAATCACGAGTTTTTAGTCCGCCAACATTCCTAAAGTGCTGTAAGAGCTTTTGGCTGCTTGCTCAACTCCTTGAAAAGGGTTACGTACTCCCCTTCCTGGTCTCTCCTTAAGTACATATTATTAATATTTTATTTTTTTATTTAACACCCATAAATTTCAAGCAACTATTTTCAAAGGAAATATAAATCCCCTTCATCATCATTTTGAACTGAAACTTCGGGGATGCAACGCATCGCAAACAATGTAACCACTCAATCGTACGACAGCCGGTCTTGACATCGCACGACTAAAAAATCGCACGTACCCATCCGTGTAACCATTCACTAAGTCAATTTTCCGGAAACAGTAAAATAATGCAAAACCCTCCATTTTAGACACTGTGTATAATGTAGAAATCACATTAAATTTCCTAAAGAATCCAAATTTGTAATAAAAATGGGTAGTTCCATTAAAAAAACATAACTTTGGTATGTCGCATTTATAGGGAACACCCGGGTAAACGAAAATAATTTTAACATGTACAGCTCATTGGTACAACTTTCATTCTGAAAGTTTTTTCTAACCCAATATTTTCCGAGATATCCACTTTCCTCACTAAAGACAACCCCTGTATGTACATACATATATTCGGGAGAACAAAAGTTCTGGTCATTCTGGAATCATTCTTATTTATTCTTGTAACTCCTGTGGCGTAACAGTATATTGAAACACAGTGTCATGACAATGCCCCGAATGCCCTCAAACTTTGTCCTCGAGCATTAAAAAGTAGTGGTCACAAAGAGATTTTATATTATTTAAAGTAGACAAAACTGCAGCATTATTTTTTATCACGCGAATATTTAAATGATTGATTAAATGCAATGTTTAGCTTGCTGTCAATTTCAAAGTGCTTTAGTGTCTTTATATAGAACAGTAACACATTATATAGAAAGAAAATAATTTGCTGAATTGTTTATTTATTGAGGAATCCGAGGTCATTTAGAAAAATACACGTTGCCGATAAAATTCCCTAGTTATAACAAAAGAAGAAACTAATACAAAGTCCTAGGGGCTTGTTGAGTTTAACTGCTTGTCAAAAACGCGCGAACTTTGAAATTAAAACATAAAATGGATATTTCCTACATTGATTGTTAGTAGAAGATGACAATTTTGTTAATTAGATAAATATATAAAAATATATAAAATAAATAAAACAATATAATTTAAATATAAGAGTCGGAGGTTAGTCACTCTCCTAGGGGAAGACACAGTACTACCATTGATTTCGTCGTATAATCAATGGTACTAGCAACATTCAAAACAATGGAAATTCCTATCACAATCTCTCGTCATAATGCTAGTCAAATATCGGTTTATAAATACCGTTTTATTATTAAAAATTATGCATTTGTAGTCGTTTTGATGCATATAACTCGTTTTAATTCCGATATAAATATTTCAGCAGTAAATTAATTTTGTATAAAGTTTTATTTTAAAAAAAAATGAACTTT
>JALBCR010003370.1:0-115818 GCA_030710515.1 Abscondita cerata
TCAGGTAGTTCCGGTTACGTATTGCTGCGATCAAGACAACCAGAAGAAAGTGCGTAACCACATGGCGAAAGAAATATAACACAAGAGCCAAGAAACGAGAGAAAAAGAGACTTAAATGGGAAGACCGCAGCGATTTACACGTAAGGATAACATTAAAATTATGAGCGGAAAAACGAAAAAGGAAATGACAGCACCAACAACCAATCAAAATCAACTTCTGCCGAAACTCAAATTTGGATAAAGAACGAAATTTATAACAACCAACATTCCTCCAACACATTTCTCATACAGTGAATGAAAAGTTGCCTATCCGAACGCATGTATAGCATGCAAATTCATTTTCCAAACTAAGCGCTTGAACTGTTACAATATCCACAATGAGGAAAGTTTTAAGATATCCATTCTAAAAACTCATTAAATTGTTCGTCTTTTTATACTAAACATGCATTTTTCGTACCTATAATATCTGTTACTTCGAAACCCTTTGTTCGAATTTGTTGAACATAGACTTTTTCGAAAGAGATTTTGACCCTAATTTAAATGACATTTTTGCATGGTGTGCGTTGGTTACTCGTAGTTCCGTTAGATAGTTTATTTTCGAGTTACGTTAGTTTTTCGATTTCCTTGATTTTTATTTGTGGAGAAAAATAAAAGATCTTGCCTTTCAAACAGCTTACACAAATACCACAAAAGAACACATGATTTTACAAATTAGAAACACATTACAACGTGTGTTCTGCAGCAGAAGTAGAAACTGCCGGACGTCAATTTGAACATCTTCAACGTCACTAGAGTCATTGAAAATGAGCTGTGCTGTTTTTACTAAATCTAATCTTTTCAGGGCGAAAATTATGATAAAGAAAATCGAAAGACTACTAATTGCTACAAATAACTTATCATAGAAATTGATATATTTCTTTAATTTCTATACACCGATAAATTTTTCATATTTCCATGGCGCTCCTTTAAAATATTAGTCTCAATTTTTATTAAATATTTAGTTTTTGAGAATAAGTCTAAAACGGATAAAGATGTCAAAGTGCGGTTTTAAAACATGGCACTTCTTGTGCTCTTTTAGTAGAATAGTATACCTTGACATTAGAACAAAAAATCGAAAAAAAATTACAGCTTGAAAAATAAATAACTACGAGAAAACAACGCACACCATTCAAAATGTGGTTTAAATTAGAGCCAAAATTATTTCGAAATGGTTTGGAAGTTACAGCTTACTATTATATATACGAAAAATGCTTACTATATAAAAGATACAAAATTAGATGGGTTTTAAACTGGAAATCACAAAATTGTACCCCATTGTAAACATTCTAGGAGAAATTGACTATTGTTCTTGCAGTTGTGCCCTCTAGCGTCTGTTTTAGAAACCTAAAAGTAATTTTCAGCAATTTCTCTTGTTCACTTTTACTAAAAATATTTTTTTTCCAGATAATGTAGAACGAATAGTTTTCGAGGTATAACCGACGTCTTCGCTTATTTGGCCACCCTGTACATACTCAGAGAAGATAATTTGAAGAGAAAATTCCTCAGAAAATTCGTTTTCAATTTTTTTTAAAATGCTTGAGCATTTTCCATATATTGGCGCTCGACATAAAACTGTAAAGTTGACATGTTAAAAAATTTAGTATCTCGGTGGATATGTGATTAAGGACTGGGTAACCCCCAAAACACGAAACGCTTTTAATAGCTGGAATTTAATTATTATTACATATTTTAGCATTGGCTCTTGTGAAGAGTATTTACATTTAATGGTAATGATATGTTGCAAGAAAAACATCTTTTAATTAACTGGTTCGGAAATTACGCATTTTTACTTTTCGCTCGACAACGATCAAATTTTGATCTGAAACTTGGCATAGAAGTTGTTGCAAGTTACTACTATAAGATGACAAAGTTTAATAATTGACAATTAAATATTAAAGCAGATATTTACAAAAACCGAATATAAAACACAAAATTATGGTATTCTTCTGATAAAATGCTTTATAACTCAATAACAATCATTCATATTGTTTCAGTATTACTTGACAATATGCAGTGCATATTTTTACACCGAAACAAACTTAAATCATCATGTAACTCTAAATAGTTTTTAATAAAAGTAAAAATGGTATTGAAGTAAATCGCAACGAGAATTAAAAATTTGGTTGACGGAGTGAAGGGTACAATATCGTCTTGACCCGTCTTTACCTGAAGCTTTCTTACCTGATGCATGCTTACCCGATTGTTGTGACAAGCATAATCCGCTTAACCTTTTATTATATAACACAAAAGAAAATTGTAATGATATTTCTTGCAGAAACGTCAAATTCTGCATGTTTTTAATTTGCATAAATTAGCTGTAGTATTCTGTGATTTGCACATTCAAGCTTGATTACGTATGACCATAAGACATATTTTCCAGTATTCTTGTATACAGGGTGTTTCAGAATAGTATGTCATAACTTTGTAGTGGCAACTTGCTACGAACATGGCATAGTTGGTTTTTCAATCGGACGAGTCGTGTTTTTATAGTCATCATCAACTTATTTTTTATATATAAATTGAAAAACTGACTCTGCCAATTCCGTAACAAGTTGTTATGACAAAGTGTTCGTATCTTTGCTCTAGCGTTTATATAACCCTAGAAAAAACAAAATAAAAATTTCAAAAATTCAATTTTTTCCAAATATCTCAAAGTCAGAAAAAAACACCATCAATTTTTATATGTCATTTTATGGATCAAGTTATCTTGAACACAGTGTATAATAGAATCATCGTCACCGATTATTTGTAGCTCAAAACACCTCCACAAAATAGTTTTAAATTGATAAGATCAGTATAAACCTGAATAGAGTACTGACGAAACCGTGTGCAATTGCAATTGTGAATTGGTTCGTCTTGGCAAAGCATCTGCTTCTACGTTTAGGAAAACTACTAAAACCTATAAGTATGATTTTTTAGTATTAGGGCACTATATGCTCACAGCAGTTTGATAGTCTAACTTTTTTTGAAAATAAACATAAAGTCTCAAAAACTAATATTTTTATGTTAATTTAATAAAAATGTATAATACAAATTTTATTTTATATACAGAAGATATCATTTGTATACATAATACTAAAACACTATTTGAATATTGATGAGGCAACTATGATTATAAAACACACTTTGACCTTCATTTATCAGACGACATATCTCTAGTTCTTAGTCCTCGTGGCACTCGAGGATCTGCAAGTTCTGGCAAAGCACAATCTTGCCAAAATTTTGTTAATTTTGGTAGCATCAAATTTTCCCAGAAATACCGATCTCTTTTTACACGTATAAATTCTAAATCGACATCTGTATACAATATTAGAAACGCAAACTCTTTTTCACAAATGTTAAGCTGTCCTTGTATTTGATAAAAATAATGATGTCGTTTTTAATGAAAAGTTCATTATTGATGTTTTCAACACACAAAGACTTTTTCTAGCGACTTCTTTCAAATTTTCTGTTCTACACGAATATAAGCACTTCACTTCGATTATTTCATCATTATCTGTTATTCCATCAGGACTAGCACCCAGAAAACGAAAGTTAGAACACACAAAAAACCACAATCGTTTACTTTTACGTTTGTTAATGACTCAAACTTCCTAATAGCTTCTTTTCGTTTTCTATACCGTATTGCATAGCTTTTGTCTTTAAAAATGAGTTTTTGTAAAATAATTCTTTTATTAAATTTTGCGATGGAGTGGATGGTCGACGCAAACAAATTTTCCCAAAAAAAGAAGCCGTAATTCGATTTCGTCTAGCTTGGTACCATGCAATATTTTCTTGTTGACCAACAGTTTTCCGTTCAAGTTCTGGTATATTTACGTTGTTTATATCACCCATAACTGTACATTTCTGAGCCTCAAGTTCTTCAATGTTTAAGTCTGGTTTGGCCACGTTTGTTCCATAGTCCATATCTTCCTGTTGAATAACTTCTTTTTATGTTTTTGCTTTTTTTCTACAATGTTTTTCGTTTTCTCTTTTAATGCAAAATTTTTTAAATATAATTTGTCCACTTTTGCAGATAGTTTGTGGAATGATGTTCCATAGTTATAAGATAAAGCAGCACCTAAACACCTAGTTTTGTACGTTCCTCTTTGAATTAGGTTGGTTCTTTTCCCTCCAGTAAATTTAGCAACCAACGCCATGTACCTCTCTGCTTGATTAGTGGTTACATTTTGATGTAAACGATCGGCTTTTCTTACAACATTGTCACATATTTTAATTAATTCTTTTAAAATGTCACTAGATTCTATTAATGGAATACTGTTGTTTGCAGTATCATTTTTTTGTGCACACATCTACTCTACAGTACTGATGATCTCCAAAAATATGTCGAACTGAATTTTTTAAGTCTGTTCTTAAATTATTGATGTCTGGGGTACGTGCAATTATCGTTCTAATTAAAGAACTGAAACTTAGAATTTTAGATTTGATAATATTTCGCACAGAAACGTCGTATGATTGATTTTTAACTAATTTGTATAAATTAGCAGTAAATGCTCTTGTTGCATGGTTTGCACATTCCAGCTTTAGGACATATCGGCCATAAGACACATTTTCTAATATTCTTGTGTAAACGCTTGAATCTCCGTCGCCAATTACGTATTTGTACCGAATACCGTAATCAGATTCGCTTCTGTTAAACGCTTCCACAATTATACTTTGTTCCATGGCAGTCGAAGAGCCAGAATAGTTTTTGTAACATATATGTTTATTTTTAGTAGTAGCACAAACATAGCAAAACTTGTTTTTTATGCCTATGTACAATAATTTTTATTTTTGCACCTATAACGCATGCTACTCCTGCTAACGAGGAATAGCTATGTCCGTAAGAGCGTTTTGCCCAACCGCCGTCAACAATGACTGTAATGTACGGGATTCCTTGCTCTATACGGCCTTCTTCAAGAGCTATTTGTTTTTCTTCCATAGCATTCGTATGCATTTGTTGCAGTAATAAATTTTCCCACTTTGCTTGGAGCTTTGTTTCTTGTTGAGCATACATTTTCTTACTCATTGCCGGAACATTAATTACGGACAACAATTCTTCCGATTGGTTCAATCCGCTTCCAATAGAGGAAATGCCCCAGACAAAAGATTGATTTAGATCGCTGTCGCAATTTTGGGTTAGTAGCGATAGTTTGCGGTTGCAGACGTCACAATAATATGTAAGTGTACATATCAACCCTTTTCTGCTTTCGCCGAAAAACTTCATTTTTCCCATTGTACATGTCAAATCATGCGACACTAATTTTCGAATTTGTTCGATAAAAAACGACACGTCCACTATTCTATTGCCACATAGTTTTGCAGTAGGTTTATTTTCTTCTACTTCTATGCAAAGATCGGGAAGCTCCTCCTCGGGTAAACTGCAAATATGAAGTGTTAGTAATAAAGTCGAAAAACGAAAAAAAAAAGAAATAGAATTTTTACTTTTCTAAACTGAAGTATAGATAGCTAGGTAGTTACAAATATTTTCACTATGTAATATTTATTGTAAGGTCTCGCGTAAAGCATATAAATTTCATTTATAAAAGTATTACATGCTCTTTGGTATTACTTACTTATTATAATACTCCAAATGGGCATCTTCTTGAACAAAAGAATTGGAGTTTTGTATTGCTTGTAGGGCTTTTGTACGAGAATGGTAACGCTTTCGTGCCATAGCAGCTTTATTTCGTTTTTATTGCCGTAGGTACTTCGCCGTCCCATTTCAAAATCACAAAAAGTCACAAACAAACACAAAATTCGCACACACAATATTTACAAATGGGCAAAACACAAAAAAATAACACAAACTAAAATCGTAACAAAATGTGTTCTATTTTATATACACACGATATTTACAAATGTGAAAAACTCGAGGAAAAACTTATATAAATAATAACAACACCAAGTCTATTTATTACTTTTTACTTATCACGCGAACATACGATCTCGACAATCTACAAAATATGACTAAATTTTTTTACAATCACTACTACTACAATACTAATATTTTTGTAATAATAATTTGCTAATAATAGAATAATAGTCAAGACCTGTTCTTGTTATGACTAATGACGTCATTGTTTGCCTGTTATATTGCTAATAGGTAATAATTCTACATGAAGAAACTTTATACTATTTGTACAAAATTGTCATTTATATACTTGGTCCAAACAATTTGTATGTTTTATGTATGCATATAATGTGTATTGCAGTAATTCATAATATTAATTTTTTTTAAATTCTGTATGTAAAATGCAATACAAAATTGTGTTTATCTTCTATAGGACTGAAAAAATTAATTTATCGATCGTTAGTAGGTATACCTGACCCTGAAAGGATAATCCTTTGACAAAAGAAAGTTGCCGCCGTTTAGTGTTGTTGCTTGCATATATCTGAGGAGCATTTAAAATTTACCTATTTTACACCATCTATACAGATGTATCGCGCGAAATTTGGTGTTACCCTACCCTTAAAATGGTAGTATTGTTTATTGTCTCAAATTGTTTGTTAATATCCTGCATTATTTCACTTTTAAATGATTCGAATAGTTGTTTTATAATTTTTTCTACTAATAACACTGATATATCCAAATGACTGCAATTATGACAGCATCATGAAGATGTTTAAGTTAAGCCTCAGTTAGTTTCAAACAGTTTGTATGATATGACTTCTTACAATTATGACACTTTATTGAAGGAATGGTTGGCGTAATGCCACCGTCGCAATTATTTCAAATAGGGAGAATACAAAATAATAACTAGGTACTAATTAGGATAGGTACTTAATAAGGGATACAAGCTTCACACCAGCACGGTCTTTCACAGGTGTCTTACGTAAAGAAGAATAACGGACCACGGAACGGGAATAAAATGAATAGCAACAAAGGAGACGTTTTACGTTAACAATAATCTTATCTAGCCACGATTACGAGTAGAATGCGTACTTACACTACATAAAATTTCCATAAACACTAAAAAAATAAGTTATTTACTGGCAGAGAGATCAATTAATTATTAAGATAAATGGAAGCAAAAATATTTGCGCTTATATTTAACATACACGCACATTAATACTCTCAAAGTATTGTTAAAAGTCAGGATTATCAAAAGAGTCACTATAATTTTAAGAAAGATCCTTAAGTATTTTAAAATCAAACACACAAATTAAACCACCAAGCGAATAAAGTTGTCTAGGCTACAATTTCATTATTACGAGGATGTTTATAGGTAACTGGTATTTCCTAGTTAGTGTTAAAAATATTACTTTATTCAACTGATCAAAAAGGAAGTATAAATTATTTCTCCATCTGCTGTACTAATTATTGTTTCTTTCTAGGTAATTTGTATGTCGAATTTCGAATGTACATCCACACCTGGAAATTTAAGCAATTACAGGGCATATTGAAATAAAATAAATATAATTCAGTGGGTATGTGAAAATATGAAACTAAAATTTCTGGGCGACAAACTTATGTACAATATCAAAAAGGTCACAGATTGCTAGATGAAGAAAAATCCATAAATTGTTAGTAAATGGAAACTATTTTAAAAAAAATTCTAAACAAATACGAATCCTTTTGACTGAGATATTTGTTATTCTAGATTCTTATTTTATTTCTTCATAAAATTTGAACGAAAATTTTGTTCTTATATTGTAGGTCAATTTCATTACTATTCATTTGTAGATAAAAACTTTTACTTTTCTAATAAATTAAAGTTTTTGAAGTTTGCTTAGGAATTTTACAGACATATAAATTTAATATCATATATACGTATAATACCTTTCCTGTCCAACAGGTTCTATAACCCTTTTCCTCAAATCTAGTAGAAGTAAATTTCACGATATTCCGTCGTTTTATTTATTTCTCTAATAATATCAACAAATAAATTTAATTTTTTATTGTATGTTATTCTACGAGTTAGAATTAATTAGAGACTCTAGAATTGTCTAGAACATTTTTAATTCCTATCCCTTCTAACAAAGTAATTTCCTTGCTCTGCGATTTACAACACTTTATATAGCATAACTAAAATGTTTAATTAGGAACATAATTGATAATAAATTGTAGCGCTCACGTCACTACTAGGCGACGATGTGACATTTTAATAAAAACTTTGGTAACTAAGAAGAAAATTATTAAAGAGAATAAGGAAGAATGCCTTAAACCAAAAAGAGAATTTATATACTAACATTTACATTTTGTCCGCAACATTTAGAAATTATCTAGTAATATACATCGTCTATAAAGTTGCATCGTATTGGAAAACTTCATTGTTCCGTAAAAATTACATCAAATTTTTTTCGTTAAATATTCGTTTGAAAAATTAGGCAACAAGTGAATTAATTCAATTTCAATATAGATGCAATAACCAGAAAAAGTTCGCTGCATTTTTTATCTTCTGTTCCTACCGGCAACATATTGGTATAAATTTTAAGGGTAAGAACGAGAGTAAAAAAATAAATCTTTAAGTTATTTTCCAATAATACTTGTGTTATATTAGTATGAAATTGCCAGTTTCGACCTAACTTAAATAAAAAATATATATGCGGATAAAATCCTATCAGATCTGCATTGTATGCAGAATAACAAAACATTATTTGAATCATTAACTATTACCCGTAACTTTTTAAAAGTTTGTAGGTATTGTTAAGCATATAAAAGTGACATTTAACGAGGAAGCCCATCAATCAAATCTAGTAAAATAATATTTATGCGGAGCGTCGAATTTTTAAGATCACAGATGAGATAATTTCCCGCTCCGAGATTTTCCATGAATTTTTAACATGGTCCGTTGTAGTTCAAGAGTATTTTGCATATAAATAGATCAAAAGAAACGCTTGAAACATATTACCTACCACTTTGTCTCAGAAAAAAAACCAAAATACGTCGTCGAATAGAAACCTAGTTGTAAATTAATTTGTTAAACGAGCACTTGAAAAGCTTCTATTAAATGACGTGAATTCTAAACGAATAAAAGTGAAAGATTATACACTGAAAAAAAAGTACTAAAACGTTATTACGCGGCCGGGTGATATTAAGATATAATGTAAGAGAAAACAAACCTACAAAAATTCAATTTTCACTAATATACTACAGAACATTTCGAAAGAAAAGAAAACGTTAAGCTGAACTATATATAAATTAAGTCTTGCCGCAACAATACCGCCGCCATTATACCTACATATTCAAAGCACAATGCAACTTTTTACATTACTTTAATCGAACATGACAGAAAATTTAATCTTAAAAAAATTTCAAGCGTTTCTGTTTCAACATTTAAAAACAAATATTTACACGGTATTACTTTATCGGCTTGAATGAAATGCCAAAACTGATTGAAACGAATTTTGAATAATTTAGGTACATAATCGAATCCTGTAGAATGTAATTCTGGAGATTTAGATTATTTCCGCATCGACTTTTATAAATTCAGTTTAAAAAAATGTGAAATTTTTATTCGATTTGCGATTTATTTAAGGATGCCCCAATTAATAAAATTTCTAATAGGTGAGTAACCAATAACTGTTTGAAACGCACTGTGAATAATTGAGGTATATAATCGAATGCTTTAAAATATAACTTTGTTGGATTTAAATTACTTTCGTATTACCTTTTCAAAAATACAATTTTGAATTTATAAAATTATTATTAAAATTCCTATTCGTTTACTTACAAGAACGTTTAATTTTAACAACACTAAAGAAAAAACAATCATCCAGAATTGAACAACGATACAAATATTGGAAGTTGTGTTAATGATTCCATGCTCCAAATTTTTGTGAGCTTTCTTGTTAGAAACGTTATATCTTCAGGAAAACAAAGAAGTTAATTCTACAAGAATTGAGAAAAATTTTTACTTTCTGATACGAGCAAACATCTATAAAGTGATCCAATAAAGTCCGCATAATATGGTTTTTTTTTAATTAAGAACTTTATTTGAAATTTGACTTTGGCATCAATTTGAGTTTGATCAATGTGAAAATTGATCAACAAAATAGTAATGACGTGATGCGTACAGCGCTTCTATAAATGATGTCTTATCAGGTGAGCGTTGGAAAATTTAAAAAATGTAAAATTATCGCTTAAATTGATAGTGAATTAATTTATGTTAATGTCATCATCTGTCAGTTATTTCATCGTTCCGTTGTAGTTGTGTGGTGTTCGTCGTTTATCGTTAATTTTGCACATTTAATTGCCTTGACGTGACAATTAATTATAATAATTATTATCTCTGTTGTTTATCGTTAATTTTGTTTCCAACTTGATGAGACAATCATTTATAGAAACTCTGTATTATCTGTCAAATAATTTCTTCCAAAAAAAATTAATTTAAGTTGGGTTATTTCTCAAAATGCCAAAAAGTTAATGGAAAATTTTGTTTCTAAATAATTATTGGCGCATATGCAAAAATTGCAACACTGTTGCAAAGTAAAATTTAATTTAACTTAAGACAAAACTTCTTAGTTTTTATAATATTTAATTTCCGATCATTTTCTTTAAGTCTAGTCATTTTAAATGTGCGCTTTTTCAAAATTCAAATATGACCTTTAAAATTTGATCACATGTATGCAAACCTTATTTTATTTTTAGTCTATGTCAGTTAATAAGTATTTTTTAAAATAATAGTTTGAACTAAACAATGTACCTTAAGAGCAATAAAATTGTATTATAGAAACAAGGATATATTAAAATTTAAAGCGTGTAACCTTTGTAAACCATAACATCAAATTTATTTATGAGAGAATCGACAAACTCGTATCTATTGAGCATAGATAATTGATTAACCACTTTGATTTACAAACCAAACAAAGTTGTGTAATTAACACAGAGTAATAGCTAAATTTAATATTAGTAGATGTACGAGCTTATCTGTATGAATATGTTTTTAGCTAAATAAATAATTTTATTTTTTAAAATAATATATGAAATGGCATATTTTTAATCAAAGTTTTAGTTTTATATTATTGAGTAGGGATTAAAGTGGTCCACTTTTTCGTAACTGGTTACGAAAAGTTAAATTTTAACGTTTTGATATTTGTTCTGAAAATGGTAACGATGGAAACATCTTTATACTGTTTTCTCGAAGTTAGAAAAAAAGTATTGCATGTAGCACGTAACAAAACATGAAAAAACCATGTGTTTCATCACTAGTTACATAAATAGCTATTCTACTTGTTTAAAGTTAATTTAAACATACGAAAATTATTGTCGTACTACTTATTTCAAATAGTGTAATTTAGTAATAGTTGTGAAACAAGCTTAAAAGCAATATACAAACGGATTCAGCAAAACACGCAATAATAGCATGTAGGTTACTAGATAATGCATATTTTTCATAATGTACGTCACAATTTCAGTGTATATAAACATTGCGATTTATTAATAAAATTATCATTCTCAAAAAGTCTGGTCATTCTTAACTACCTTCTGTAGAACTTGACACGGTGGACGTGTTAGTTACCTCGGTAAGCGTAGATCAACAGGGAATTCCATCTACCCCCAGATCAAACCAGAAGAGGGTGATCGCCTTAAAACTTTGTCCGATAATCAACCGATTACTTGGGCAAGGTTTACACTACTGTCAACAGTTTCCAAATAGATGCAACTACAAATAAAAGAAAAGAATTTGTCGATGTTGAAATAGTAACAAAATTCATGACATCATTTTCACTAAAGAAACATTTAATTAATTCTCTATTACGTTTGTTTTACCCATTTAATTTCACTAAGTTTGTTATTATCTACTTTTTTATCGTGGGGATTCCCATCACACATTGTTACACCACGAAATTTGATAGACCAGATTTGTGGCAAACGAATATGCCAGCTACCTATGCGGTAAGGGGTGGATTAGATTGGTCTCTCACTCACCTTTACGAAGGCTAAAAGGTCCTTAAGTCACAGTCGGGTTTGTCTGGCGCCACCCTAATCTTTGCAGTACTTAAATCAAATGCTCACCAAAGAAAGGTAGAAACGTAAACACTTGAAATAAAAGAATAAAATCATTACGACCGGTATTCTATTAAACTATAATTCTACATCTTTGCCTTTCGGCGCTTAACTAACAACAAAAAAAAAATAACAAACATGTAGACGGCCAAACTACCCCGGTACCGGGCGCGACGGAAGGGTTCTTTGTTCACCGCAAAACTTGTTTTTACCGTCTTATCCTAGAAGGTACCAATTTAAACTCAAATACGCGTACTCCCAACGATAGTTACCAATTCACAGAAGTTTCTGAAGAATATGGTAGGGTACTTACAGTTGAGGATTGTTTTCTTTCTTCCAATTCATAAACAGCGTAATTTTTCTTCCAATACGGGGTAATCCACAGGAACAATGTAATTGTTAATCCGAAGATTTCGATCACAATGCAATTACTAATGCATTCTTAACATTTTCGTGCGCTCAGAGATCGTTCATAACCCGCGTTGCGGCTATTTCGATTGTTTTCATCAAATCGACCGGAATTCTCTTTCTCGTGGCGAAATGAAAGTTCCATTTATTTTACGTGCACTAAACTCTTATTTTAGGTTCACGCACATGATTTTTGACACTTGAGTTCTGACGCGATTGTTAAGATTTATTAACATTAATCCGCTATGTCGTTGCGTAACTAATTACCAACCAACCATCTTATCGGTTCGGAGTCTACTTAAGAACTAACTAAAAACTAACATCGGGTAAGAAAGCGTCATCCCTCTCATTAGTTTTTTTTCCACACCACCAACGTTACAAAAAACATTACTGCGTTAAAATTTTCTTAGAATTAACAAAATAAACCGCTTACCTAGAATTTTTAACCGTGGGCGCAAAGCCGTGTGTTATTTCTCTTTTAAACAAACATATCTTAATTTAACTGATAACGCCGGCACACACCGTAGAAGAAAACAAAGAAACTCTTGATCAAGCAAATCTAAACGCGAAATATAAAATAGAATTCAAAGAAATCGAATGGTGAGAACTATGAAATCGGCATTTTCCACAACAACCTAATAGCTCAAACGTGACGATAACATCCTTTATAAATCTGAATTAAGAAAAATATCAAATGACTAAAAACAATATTCCACCAAATTTGACCCTGAACACACGTGCAATTCAATGTAAATGAAATTCGTTATAACTATAGTCTAATTCAAATCAAAAGAGCATAAACGGACCAAAATCATCTGCGCTTACAAAAAAAAACAATTTTTCACCAAAAAGAGGTGACAACATGGTACGTACTTGTTACATGCATTTCACATTTTTTTCTACATTCTTATAGGATACGAACCAGATGCTTTTGTTTAATGATTGTATACGTAGATGTTACGTATGTTGTTGACTTTATACAAAGTTCTAATAAAGAAATTGCTAGTCAAAAACGATATGCATCTGTTAAATGTTCAAACATTACGTTTCAAATGTTCTTGTTTAATACACTACGTAAATTATTTTTATATTTTTTAAAAATCTTTTTATCCAATAAAAGTGTTTTTAACTTTATACTTGTATGTTACCTTATATATTTTATTGTGAGTGACTAAAGCTTACTGCATTGTACAGTATAAAACATGTATTTCATTGGTATTGTGTTTTTTTAATTGCTTTTTGAAGAATTTTCAATATTTGTTTCCGTTTAGAACCATTCTCGGAATTTCTAATCTGTTTCAGCAGTACCAGAATCAACTCGTAGGAATACATCACATGATTCAGACAAAAATTCCATTTTTCCGCTATAAAAGTAACAAGGCCATAGCACATGAACGTTCGGAAAAATTTCAAGCCATTTTAATATTAAAAGAGCATGCTAAGAAGATTCTATCAATTCTCCGTTTCGCTTTTTTTGTGACCAATGCACTTTGGTTTCCGGACCTGGTCATCAAGACCCTCCCGGATAATTAGGAAAAAATGTACAACACAATTTCACAAAACACAATCACATTACACACTTAATTTATTACATGTGAATACTACGGTGGGTAAGGGTTGGCATGTATAGGTTTTAGTGGTTTTCCTAAACCTTGAAGTAAATGCTTTGCCAAGACGAACCAGTCCACAATTGCACACGGTTTCGTCACCACACTGTACAGGTTTATAGTGATCTTCTGGGCCACCATACATAACACTTACAATCACAATACAATATTTAAAATGTACCATACGATTAAATAAAATAACATAACCAATAAACAGTTTGTAAGTTAGTAGTACTCAAGTTATTATTATTATTGGTTATTGCGCCATAAGGCAATTGGTCTTTCGAGGAATTAAGATTATTGCGAACAACAACAAACACTTTGGTCCAATGAGCCGGATTTATTGGCGAAAGAAAGATTATTGAAGAATTGAAGTAAAATCGAGGAGGGCAGTAAATTCATGCAGAGGGGGTGCAGTTGAACGACTTCGAGGTAGCGGAATTGAAACAAAATTAAATTAAACAAATAAGTCCATTCCATTTTTCAATTTCCTATTATTGTGATTGTGCAAGTATTGTTATTAAATCTATAAAAATGACTTATTCTGAAAACCATGCCGAGACAAAATTACTATTAAATAAACGTAAGCAAATTAAAGCTCAATTAACTAGATTTCAAACATATATTAGCAAATTTGATGAAAAACCGAATATAATAGAGTTAAAAAATAGATTAGGTAAAATAGAAGCATTATGATCTGAATTGATTTAATTCAAGGTCAAATTGAGTGTTTGGGAATAGCCGATTCTGAAGATGTTAGGAAAGAATTTGAAAATAAATATTTTGATGATACCGGTAAGGTTAATGAATTAATTATTAAATATGAAGCACAATTTAGCAATGGATCTCAAAGAAGTACAGATCAGGGATTCGCTGAGCCAAATAAAATTATTAAATTACCAATAATGAATTTACCGGAATTTAGCGGCAAATTTATTTATTTATTCGTATGGTACAATTTAAATATTGTATTGTGATGTATGGTGCCCCAGACGATCAGTATAGTGTGGTGACGAAACCTTGTACAATAGTAGATTGGTTCGTCTTGGCAAAGGATTTGCTTCAAGATTTAGGAAAACCACTAAAACCTAAACATGCCAATCCTTACCCACCTTAGTATTCATATGTAATCATATTAATTAAGTGTGTTAACATTATAGAAGGTAAATAAGAACATAAAATATAACAGCACAGCCATTGCATAACGACATATAATGGACCGGTCCAAGCGCCAGTCTCAACAATGACAATGAAAAAATAGTAGGTTAAAGAACTAGCAAAACAAAATAATGAAAAAACAGATAATCAGGACAAGAATACAATGATGTATGGATTAATTTTTATGACATTTTTAATTCGCTTATTAATTCTAATGAAACATTAAATAATGTAGAACGATTTTATTATTTGAAGTCGTCTCTTAAAGAAAAAGCAGCAGATTTATTAAATTCTTTAGAAGTTTCTCATTCAAATTATGATGTAGCGTGGCAGTTATTAAAGGACCGGTAGGAAAATTAAAATAAGCACATGAGGGCGCTCAATAATTTAGGATTGCCCACCGATAGTTGGGATGTACTTTTGATTCATATTATTTCAAATAAATTAGAATACAGATTACAGAACCAAACAACTATGGGAAGAATAATCAATTAAAAACAAAACTTTGCCAACTACCAAAGAATATATTAATTTCGTTAACAATAGGTCCCAAGTATTAGAAGGTATGTGCAGCAATACATTTAACAAACAACCGAGACAATATATGACAAGTCACGTAGTTTCAAAAAACATTTTTGTGTTATTGCCCTCAAGGGGGTTTAACCGAATTAATTATAATTGACGAGCATAAAAGAAATTTACACATTAAGGTACAAGAAACGCTAGTAAACATACGAGCAAAATATTGACCACTTCATGGACGTAGCACCGTAAAACGTATCGTTCTTAATGCATCGTTTGTGCAAAATTTAATCAAAATAAAATTGTACCAATACTGTGTAATTTACCTGCCGAAAGATTGCAACCTTCGCGCCCATTCACACATACAGGAGTAGATTATGCTGGTCCATTCTTAATTAGAGACGAAAAGTTACGTAACCGAAAAATTATTAAAGTTTATGTTTCGTATATTTTGCGAGTAAGGCGATACATTTAGAGGTGGCAGGCGACTTATCCACGAACACATTTTTAAATGCTTTCAAAAGATTCATTGCTAGACGGGGAATTTGTAAAACGATTTATTCAGACAATGGCACAAATTTTATAGGTTCCAACAAAGAGTTACAAAACGTTATCAAACTATTGTCAGACACACGATTTGACAATTTTTTCAAAACAAATATAATAGAGTGGAAGTTTATTCCGGCGAGGTTTCCACATTTCGGAGGATTATATGAGGCGGTAGTCAAATGTGCTAAAACAATAATGAAAAAAATTATAGGTGCTCAACCATTAACATTTGAACAGTTAATAACATTATTTACACAAATCGAATCCGTCCTAAACTCCAGACCTTTATACCCGCTATCAGACGCTCCTCATGATCCGCTTTGACATCTGGACATTTTTTAATTGGTCAACCAATGACGCAATTACCTCAAAACGATGAAACCGAAACGCCGACCAACTCATTAAATCATTTTAAATTAATTACTCAAATGTATCAACGTTTCTGGCATCAGTGGAAGAAGGGGTATGTGAACACATTACAAGAACGTGGCAAATGGAAAAGAACAAACAACGGTGGTAATGAAATCAAAATTGGCAAGCTAGTGATCCTAAAGGACGAATTAACGCCTCCCATGGGCCGTTAAGCAGAATCGTTGAACTGCATCCAGGTAGAGATCGTGTAGCGCGAATAGCGACTATAAAAACCGCAAAAGGTTTAGTGCGGCGAGCAGTAGTGAAATTAAGACAGTTACCTTTAAGCTAGCTAGATTGAAATTCATTAAATAATTAGTGGTAGATAAGTTAAAAAATTAATTAAGGCCTAAAATGTAACAGTAGATTAATAACAATGTGAACTTCGTGGTTTTTTTGTGTCGTAATCGTTGATTGTACATTTTGCATTTGTTTGTATTACCTTTGCAGTTTGTAAGTTAGTAGTACTCAAGTTATTATTATTATTGGTTATTGCGCCATAAGGCAATTGGTCCTTCGAGAAATTAAGATTATTCAACAAACAGTAACCCTAATACCGATTGAAAGGTAACTAGTCCCAGATTATAACATGCTACAGAAATGCAAGGTGTTTTATTTAAGTTAAGCAAGTTATTTGCGGTAGTATTAAAAACACAATGTACATCATAACATAAAAGTAAATATTGCAGAAGGGATGCGGAAAGCTCTTAATAAGGTAGTGTAGTGTACAACAAAGCTTGTTCCTATATATTTTGAAGTTATTGTATTTTTTTGGAGGGTCTGCAAATCAGGTAAAATCGATTATCTCAGAAATGGAAGTAAGTAGGTATAGGAACATGTTAACAAAAATACATTATTTTCGATCGTACAATTAAAAAAAAAAGAAAAAATGCAGAGTGATCCATTTAAAATAACCCAAGTTTGATATGGTACGGGTTTCTGGAGTACCCTGTACAATCAAAAATATTTTTAAAATGTGGTCTCAAATAATCTCGATATATGAATGCCTCAAGATTTTTTACATTATTTGTCGTTTTAATCCATCAGAATAATTCGTTGGTAGTGCCTTACCCTGTATAGTATGTTCGACGAGTGTTTGAACGAGTTTTAGATAAAAGACTCAGGAATTTTATCAATTTCAATCCTTCCCAAACTGACTTTACCAATCTGCCTGGCACACATATCAACACATCAATAATTGCAGCCCTTCTAAGAAAAGCTAAGTCGGACAAAAATGATTTGTTTACTGTTTTTTTGGACATAACTAAAGCATTTGATTACGTTGGACACGATCATTTAGAAAAAGAACTCAAGAGTAGACAAATTCCAACGAATCTCAGAAATTTAATTCTAAAACTTTTAAAATCCAACTTGACAAGGATTTAAGCTAATGGGGAAAAGTCACCACCCATCAATTTTAATCAAGGCGTGATGCAAGGGTCACCACTATCTCCGGCACTGTTTAATTTGTCTATTGATTTCATTTTTAATGAATTAAGTGACCCAACAGTATCCAATTATGTATCATGGTTTTCAATTGACTGAGGAACTTCAAAATTTGACAGTCCTCGGCGACACAACAAATATTGCAAATTCAAGAGAGTCCGTAGCAGAATTAGTCCAAATGACTCAAGAAATGTTTCAATTGATAGGACTGGAAATTAATTTTACTAAAAAGCAAGACAATTTGTATTGAAAATGGAAAACTTAACAACAACAGCATCAAAGTTAACGAAAAACGGATATTCCAGCTCTACAGGAAAATGAATCAATAAAATATCTGGGTATCACATTTGAGGATGAATTAAGTTTGACGAAGTAAAGATTACAAAAAGACTTCAAAGAAAACATAGAAAAATTGGTAGGAACTAGTGTCCTTTTCCCAGGTCAAAAACTACAAATATTAATCAATACATTTGGCCAGCTCTAATTTATCCACTCAATGTGCTCCGCCAAATAAATTGAAAAAAATCTTTCTTGGAAAATATTTTACAAAATATTGAAAATTGCTGTCAAAGGAATTTCTTTCACTGCCAAGTGATACTCAGACTCGATGATATACTCTCCATCCAACTTGAAAGGATTTGGTTTACTCCGTGCCCAATAAGAGCTGGCATTCAAAATTTTAATATTTGTCTAAAAATTTTCACATGTAATAATCAATACATTCCGTTTTGCCGTGATTTAATTCAAGAAATAGAAAATTCTTTAAAAAAACTTGATATTTCTAAAGATCAACTTCAAGATTCAGTACGTCCCAGCACTCAAATCAGAAAAATTCTTCGAGAGAGAATGGTGTTGATTAACACAAAAAGGAAAAGGTGTTATTCTATTGAAGAACCGAGAATATAACAAATGGTTCAAAGCATTGGAAGCAATGTCAAGTTCCGAGTGGACCAGTGCAATTAAAATGATTGGAGGAGTCACCGCTGTTCGTGCAAATCCAGGAAGAAGCAGAGACGGAGCTCAGTGTAGACATTGCTGCACTGAAGTAGAAACCCTTGGTCACGTCCTCGGCTTCGGTCCTCATGGTTTGTTACTTAGAAACACTCGTCACCACTAAATCAGATCTTTAATTTTACCAACGAACTTAAAAATTGAATTTCTCCGTCGAGGAGGAAATACATTGTGTTAAAGAACACAACAACAAAACCGGATACATTCTCTGAGCCCAACTGTTCGATTAGAAAATAGTATCGATTCACCTGGAAAGAAGAATTACTATGGCCAGCAATCCCCGATCTTCTTGAAAAATACCGATTGCAACAACTGGAAGTATTGGTCTCTTTTGTCGGTGCAAGAGGACAATCTCAACATTTTTTGAAGATTTTAGAAAGATACTCGGAATACCAAAATCTCTATCTGAAAGTGTAGTAAAATTGCCATCAAAGGATCGCACACATCTTACATCATCACCTACCACCCTCCAACTAAACAAAACCTTAAATAATCATCTAAACTTCTATTCAACAATAACCATTAATGAAAATGTTCTTATCTTTAAATTTTTTTTTTTTGTAATTTTTATTTAAATTTTGATGTAAATTGTAATGATATACTGTGTCATGAATTGGCAACCATCAATGTGATGGCAGTGTCTGGTAATAAATCAGAACTCTAATAATTAATTTAAATATTTCCGATTTTATTTTTGTTATATAACAATTTGTTTACAAGGATCCCTTTTGTTATCTGATTTGAAAAGAGATGTGGGTAGTCATTGTTATAGGATTCTAATATTAATTTATATATTTGGAAAAATAACATGAAGGTACATACATGCATATATACAATTTTATTTAATGTTTTATTTTATTAGGGCAAGTTTTGCCAGTGCTATCATTTTTAAAACACAAATAAACGAATTCGCCGTATCCCTTGTGCATCAAGGTTCAAAAAATATACATAATAAGCATTTTTGAACAACAGAGCCAGTCATAAAATCTGTCGAATAAATATTACCAATAAAATAAAGTTCGTTCTCAAAACATTTTCAAATCGTGTTTTGTTTTTTTAGTATCTATAAATAATTATTATTTATATAGAATTAAACAATAATATCATTTAAAAGCAGCAGTTGTTCTTTAATGTCTTTGTAATACATAGTAAGAAAATTCGTATTTCTAAGAGTAATAGAAATATATCTCAATTTTTACATTACCAATGTAAGCTGAAGAATTATAAAACTTGTAGAATTTTAATTAAAGCTTCAGATAAAATCAAACAAAGAATAAAACGTAGTGTATTTTAGAAATACAAGCGGGTAATTAAGTAATTCCATTTTAAATATTGTACTCACCACTCTAGGTTTCTCATGGACTAAATTAGATGTACTTACCTGAAAGAAAAAAAGAGTTTTAATGAGATGCTTTTAAAAGAAATTACGTCAAAGTAGAAAAGAACATTCGAGTTTCAGTTGAGGAAAATTCCCATTAATTAAGAAAAAATCTAGATACTAAGGGAATATACAAATACTAGATTAGTAAATCTAACTCGTTACAAATTGTTAAAAATCAACAAAACAAACTCATTAATATTACACTAATAATGAAGTTTATCAAGGATTCCAAGATAACTCAGTTTTAGATCGACTATAAAACAAAGCCTCTTCTATAGAGTTAATTTTGATATTTAAATTAAAAATGTGGATTATCGACTGTCACTTCTGTGTTCGAGATAGTTAATTTAAATTGATTTTGTGAGATCACGACTTTGGGGTATTTTGCATAATATTGTTATCCACAGGTCTCATTTCTTCTTGATTAAGTTAATTATTGCGTTCAGCGCTGTCATTTCAACATCGTTTTTATATTGCAGGTTGAAATTAAAAAAAAAACGTTTTTTAATTTATAAGTTTCCAGAAAAAAAGTAAAACACAAAATATGGACAGAAAGCTCTATATTTGCAGTATCAACTATAATTATACAATCGGAAATGGCTTATAGTTTAGTGTTTACATTTAATTAATATTAGTAAATCAATCAAAGTTTATATACACACCCGTCAACAGAAAACAACTTCATATAACTTAAGTTTAATTAGAAAATGAGTATTTTCGAATATTAAAAGAACGCGGACAAATAAAGAGAACATCAAATTTTGTTCATAAAAAGCACAACTAATTTCTTTATAACTTCTGTGACTCCATAAAAACCTTTCTATAATCTTCAATTAACAAAATTGGTTAAATTACCTATATTAGTATAATCACACTAAAAGGTGACTGTACGCAATTTACTAATTGAATTATGAAATCGTTATTTATAAAAACAACACTTTTCGATCCTCCCAATTTGTTTGTGTTCCAATGAATTCAAAGTAAATAAAATGGAAATTTTCCAAGTACGTCAAGACATAAAGTGATTACAGGGTATAGGTTGGGAAAGTTCTAATGAAATTTGAATAAAGTTAAACCAAATTTATGCTGCAATTTCGCATTCACCATATGCACCACATGCAATAAACTAAAAAAGGATTATTACAATCTTTGTTATTTTCATCGATTTCTGCAAACTTTTATTTTGATCGCAAAAATGTGAACGAAAAAATAACACAAAATATATCAGAAAAATTTTGTCGGATATACATAGATTTGTTTTTCGTTTCTATTTTCTAGAAGAGCTTTCAAACATGCTCACGCATCAAATTATTTAAAAATTTAAGTTTCTATAGAAAATTGTTTAGATGACGATTTGTAAACTGCTTAGAACAAGTAAACTGTGATGCACAGAATGTAAAAATTTGTATTAAATCGGTAAATACATACGTCGAAAAAAATCAATGAACAAAATGGGTTTAGGTATTTTATACGTCTTTGTAATATTTTGTCTTTCCATGAGTGAAAACTAGATGAAAAAGCAAATTTTGAATAAAAAACCGTTTCCGATACTTTTTTAGTTTTCTGAAAAGAAATTGATGGCTGTCATATTCTGACATATGAACAAAATTGTTTAGATAAAGGATGTTCTTTCTGAACATATCGTACATACACTTAAATTCACCGCCAGTATTCTTGCTTGTCAATTAAAACTTAAAATTTGCATTAAAGCAACTTTGTCGACAGATGTGTGCAGTTATATAAATAGATTCTTCGATTATTATAGCCAACTAAGCGATGGCAAAAATAACAATTAATTAATTTCGAACCAGTTATAATATGTGAGAAGGCAATTTAAAATGATTTATTGATTTATTTGTTTCTTGCTTCGTCGTGTGGTGACCACACCAGTATTTTGATTTCTTTTTTAATTCTATTCTTTTGTTTGCAATTGATAACAAAAGAAGCCCTTTTTTCTTGATCTTTTCGTTAATAACTCATTAATTTGTAATTTTTATTGTTTTTGATTTTTGTATTTAGAAAAAAGTTCATTTATTTCTTGGCTCCGTGAAAATATTGTAATAGTCTTAAATAAATTAAATGTAAAGAATTTTAAAGAACATGCAATTACTTGTTATGTAGAAAAACTTAAAGTCGGATTCACCGGGTTTTAGGTATGACTCATCGCTACAAATTGTATGCATCAATCCAGGCTCGTATGTCGTAACTAACAAATAATTCCTACTGAATCTGTCAATTCAATTTGATCAGCTGTGTCAAACTAATTAAAGAATCATAAATTTGTTGTTTTCGACCAGAAATTTTCCGATTTTCTCTTCATTTTTTAAATTGTGTCATTGAATAAAAGGTTGTGGGAAGTTATAATTATTTGTACAGTTGGAAATGTTACATTAATGTATGAGAACTAGATGTCCACGTATACTTCTTAAAATAATTTTACTTTAGTGTTAAATGCAACGTTTAGTTTTGAGGTACCTATTTAACTGAAATTTAACAATTATTTGATTTAAATACAGTTTTATCGACTGTACACTCATCTACTCAGAGTGGTTACTGTATTGTAACGCAAAATCAATCAACTTCATAAAAACTAATTAAAAAGGACCCGATCTAATCAGATTCATCTGCCCTCATATTCCGAACTTGAACTTTCATTACAACCTATACTAATAATTAAGGGTTCCACAAGTTCAAACCGCTGCTGCTCAATATCCCACCACTTCTTCATTTCTTTTCCAGCATGTTGAATGCATTTCGTCCCATATGTACCATCTATTCTTTCTAGGGATTGTTTCCACACTTCTCGTACATGTTCATGGGTGTACTGTGAATTCAACTCTCAATTTTTATTATAGTACTCCTTGCAATTAGCCCAAATTGAATTCGATTGCGTTAAATTGGCAATGATAATGGAGGTAATCTTAGTATCTTATGGCCGTTTCTAAGTGCAAGCTCATCTATTTCATAAATTTTCGGTTTTGGATTTTCGTTAACTAATTGTAAAAGTTCGTTTTGTTAAATTTGGTATCAAATCATTTTCAAACCATTTCTTAAACAAATTTCCACACATGTCACCATGATAATCTTCTTTGGGGATTTAGATGAAAATAGAAGTGCAGCATTAGAAATAAACCGTTCTTGTTTCCTGGATGTACAACAGGCCCGGCTCAAGGCATAAGCAAACGATGCGTCGCATCAGGGCGCTTTTCTTTAAAGGGCGCCAAAAATCAAAATGAAAACGAAGTTAAATACCTTCTATATGAAATATTTACTTTGTTATAAAATTTGAACTGTTATCTTTTTTTAATAATGATCATCAAAAATGAGCAAAAGTAGAACATCATTTGAACTAAAGTGTGTTTATATTTCGTGGCGAGTGATTATTTCTACTATATAAAAATAAGTCGGGTTTTCCTTCCTGACGCTATAACTCCAGAACGCACGAACCGATTGCCAAGGATTCGTTAGAAAGGTCTCTGGGCTCCGTGAGGTTTATAGCAAAAGAAAATTCAGGAAAAATTTCAACAGAAAAGCGGGAAAATCTTTTTTCACATACAGCGCCATCTCTGATACATAGCATGTACTACAAACCAATATTTTAAGTAGATGGCGCCGGTGCGTCGCAATGACAATTAACAAGTCGCAAGGCCAATCGCTTAGTGTTTGCGGGATAAATTTAGAAAATCATTGTTTTTCACATGGGCAGTTATACGTTGCGTGTTCACGAGTTGGGAAACCATCCGCTTTGTTTGTGTTAACGTCAGACCAAAAACAAAAAATGTGGTTTACGCAAAGTGCACTTCAATGAAACGGATAATTTGCGGACACGTATAACGCTTCGATTCAGTATTTACTTTGGATTCACTTTCATTTACTTAGAAGTTCAACTAAATAACACTTCATTTTTGTAATCGAAATGAATTCATTACTGTTGTGAAATGAAATAAAATTTTTCCTTTTCACATATAAAACAAAAAATTTTCTTCATCTTTTAATCACCAAACGGAAATGTTACATAAAACGAAGCCATCTGGTGGCGAAACGGAGTTCGCCGGGTTTGCTAGTTATGTAATATAATCCAAACCCAAACAAACTAAGATAGCACAAATATAAAGAATGCAGACGTACAGATTCTCACAAGTTCATATAAGTAGTGTAGTGTTACTGAACTCTTCTTATTGTTGTGTTAAGTACCTACCTATCGTATTTATTAAAAAACAACACGGTTTATTTTGATGTTTATAGTTTGACCAGGTATTCAAAAATTTTGCATGTCTTGTCTTATTATGTTTTGTTGTTTAAATTTTATTTAAAATGGATGCAAAAAGAATTTGTCGAGGGCGGCCAACCGAAAAGGAAAGCCGTAAGAGAAGAAAGAAAAAACTCATTTACGAAACCAATTATTTAAATTTTTGAAAAAAAGACGAAAAGGATCAAGAAGTGCAAGACACATCTGCAGGTGAAAATATTTTTTCATCCGGAACGACAGCCGTCTGGATCAGATCTTCAAGCAGGGCCATCATCTCCTGCGTCAGTCCCAAGTACAAATGACATAATCGCCGACACCAGGACCAGCAGTTTTCAATGTGCCGATCCGGCAACATGGCCCGAATATATTAGTAACAACATTCGTAAAATTATCATAGAACATGGACCGAAACAAGTGAAACAACAATCATATTGGAAAGACGAAAGCGGAAGAAGCTTTAGTAATAGGTATTATATAGTAGAAAATTCGCAAATGATGATATTGTCCCAAGAACCTGGTTAGTTTATTCAAGTAGTGTAAATAAGGTTTACCGTTTTTGCTGTAAACTATTTAGTGATGAACGGAGTGTAAAATTATGCGGTGAAGGTTTTTCGAAGTGGCAAAATCTTTCCAAAAACGCTTAGTTCTCACGAAACATCCAAATTACATTTTAATAGTTTTATCAAGTGCCTAGCTCTACGCGGGAGTTCAGATATTATTTCTACAAATAACAATGGAATATTTTTCTGTCATTTTAGACTGCACTCCAGACATCAGTCATACCGAGCAAATGACGATCATAGTAAGATTTGTATGAATGTAAGCTTTCGCGGCTGTTGTCACTAAGATTATTATCTTCCGGGTTGAGCCGTGTTCGTCCTTCTTTCCTTCGTTCTCTGCTTGACGTTTCGCTAACCATGCTGTTAGCTTCTTCAGAAGTTACTCTAAAGACTGATGTTGTTGTCTTCTGCTCCTCGTTATATACCTATGTTCCGCTACGGTTGGTTGATGTCGAACAGTGACGGGTAACAATTTGTATCTTATTGTTTTATTTTATATTTAAAAAAAATAATTTTCCAGCCTTGATAAAGCCCACACAACGGTGGGCGAAACGTCGGCAATTACAACTTACTGAGTTGATATTATTCCCACCTCCACCTAGACGGGCTCTTACAGAGTACAAATAATATTAATGAATTCTATGGGCGTGCCTCAATAGGAGATTTTATGTGGGCTTGCGTACTTGGCCTTGAAAAAGTACGGATATGACGTCACACGCGCTGTCTCAATAGCAAAGTGTTCAATTCCAAATCAGCAAGTTCACAAGTACTCGAACATTCGGTCTCGCAATCTTCACTTACTGACTTTTAGGACGCCATTTTTGTTCGCCGCCAAATACGCAGTTGTCTCAATTCAAATTTGCGAGACGACAAGTTCACAAGTAAAGGTCACAAGACCAAGTCGTATATTGAGACACATCCTTAGTCGTTGACAGAACACCAGTCATGTAATTTGTTAAGGTCGAATTGAAATGTATTGCGCCGGTAAATTATTTCTTTAAAAATTGTCAAACCATTGTCTACCGATAGTACAATTTCAGAATGAACATCCTTATCAGCAAAAACGTTAATAAAAATCATGAATGGAAACGGACCAAGACCTTTGAGACCCTTTAGAGATACGAATTTTAAGGGATACATATGTGAAGATTATCCGAAACCACATTTTAAAAATATTTTGGATTGTACAGGGTGCTCTAAAAACACGTACTATATCAAAGTTGGGTTATTTTTGGTAGATCACCCTGTATTTTTTTCTTTTTTTGGATTGTGCGATAAAAAATAATGTTCGTTCTTTAACATGTCCCTATACCTACTTACTTCCGTTTCTGAGATAAATCGATTTTACCTGATTTGCAAACCCTCCAAAAAATGCAATAACTTCAAGATAAATAAGAACGCCACCTTACTAAGAGCCTTCAACATCTCTTTTGCAATATTTACTATTATGTTATGATGTACAGGGTGTTTTTAATACTACCGCATAACACTAACGACTTAAAACTTAAATAACTTGTTTTAACTTAAATGGAACACCCTACATTTCTGTAGCCTGTTGAAAGCTGGAACTAATTACCTTTTAGTCGGTATTAGGGTTACCAACCCCTAACTCTGATAATTTTTGAGATATTTTAAAATTTGATAATTTAACAATTTAGGATGTACTGATGTCTAAGTTACCTGTGAAATATCCGCAAAATGGACATTATCTTGCAACTTTTAGTTTAAAATATTTACCTTAAAAATAATAATTTTTTTTAGAAAAAATATTTGTTTTCAGAAAAAATAAACAGAAATGTGCTTACGACTAGTATCCCGGGGTCTAAGAGTCGAATTACGCACACCGGTAACAATTTACTGATGTGTAACAACAGCAACCGTTATTTGGTACATCAAAATCGATCATAGTGTAAACATTGACAAACTTTAACCCGTTAACTAAGAATGTAAGCTCTAATAGTAGTACGATAATTTCGAAAACCATTATTTTAAAAAATTTTAACAATGTTGCCAATGTTTACAGTGCCATCGATTTTGCTAAAACTAATAAGGCTTGCTGTTTTGTGACAGGTGGGCGTGATTTGACTGACTCTTACAACCCGGCATACGTCATGAGCACATTTCTGTTATTTTGTTCTAAAAAAAATTTTAAGGTAAATATTTAAAACTGGATTGGCCTATACATTAAAAATGTTTGTAAGATAATTTGTATTTTACTGATATCTCACAGGTAACTTAAATTCCAGTAAATTGCAAATTGTTAAACTAGCAATTTTAAAATATTTCAAAAACTATCAGAGTTAGGTAACTCTAATACCGATTGAAAGGTAATTAGTTCCTGATCCCAACAAGCTACAGAAATGCAGGGTGTTCCATTTAAGTTAAGCAAGTTATTTAAGGTTTAAGTCGTTAGCGTTATGCGGTAGTATTTAAAACACTCTGTACATCATAACATAATAGTAAATATTGCAAAAGTCATGTTGAAGGTTTTTAGTCAGGTGATCTAAAGCAAAATAGCTTGTTCTTATTTATTTTGAATATATTGCATTTTTTAGGGGGTCTGCAAATCAGGTAACATCGATTTATCTCAGAAACGGATGTAAGTTGGTATAGGGACATGTTAAAGACCATACATTAATTTTATCCTACAATTCAGAAATAAAAAAAATACAGGGTGGCCCATTTAAAATAACCCAACTTTGATATAGTACTGTTTCTGGTGCACCCTGTATAATCGAAAATATTTTTAAAATGTGGTTTCAAATAATCTCGATAATGCCTAAATATTTCTTACATTATTTGTCGTTTTAGTGCTACAGAATAATTCGTTGGTAGTGCCCCACCCTGTATACAGGGTGTCCAGAAACTCTCTGACAAACAAAGACCGGAGATTCCTCAGATACTTTTAAGACAATTTAACTTAATTCAGCTAGTCGAAAATGCTTCCTAAGGGAGCTAGAAAACGGTGTATCCTAATGACTTAAAGTAAGAGTACCTTTTAGTACTAGAATACCTGAAAATTTAATAATCTAGTGTCACAAATGCTTAAAAGTTAAAGACAAAAAAGTTATGCGTTAAAATAACCGTTGACCTACACAAAACGGACGCCTATGACCGGTACTAGAAATTCGCAATTGATGGAATCGATTCATCTGTGAAGGCTAAACAAGCATACCAGTTTTGCTTTTCTAAGTAGAAGAGTTCTGGAGGTATTAAAAAAAAAATTTAAAGGCGCCATCTTCAAACTCTAGCTCCCTTAGGAAGCATTTTCGGACTAGGTGAATTGGGTTAAATTGTCTTAAAATTATCTGAGAAATCTCCGGTCTTCGTGGTCTTCGTTTGTCAGGAGAGTTTCTGGACACCCTATATAAAGAGTTCCATAAATAATCGACTAACAGAATGTGGATGAGAGAAAAACGTCATTAAAAAATTGTTAAGTTACGTTATTTTTGTTTTTTTATTTAAGAAAATTAAGGAAACCCTACATCTTCTTAATTAAAGTGTTGCTCATGCATACTTATCGGCAACATAAAGGTAAAAAAGATAAAATATATCAAAATTTTTTAATTTTATGATGAAATAAGGTTTATTTAATGACGAGATTTGCAGTTGTCGAGGTGAAACCGAGCTGAAGCATTATATCAGCGTTATTGCCGAATTAAACACATACTTTTTCGAAAATTACAGTCTTTGAAAATAATTTGTGTATTAAGACTTTCATCTGATTCTGATAACCGCCAATTCGCCGAATAATAGAAGACTATTTCAGGTTACGTCTCATAGTAACTATTTTGAACTGCCTAGGCAGTAAAAGCACAGAATAAAAAGTGAAAATACCTATTATTCTGCGGTGAAAGTGTCATGTTACTGCCGCTATACTATCGTTAAACACATACATTTTTAATTTCAATTGGCGAAAAACACCGTTTTTTCAAGAGATTTTTTTTAAAAGGGAATTCCATTTTTGATAATACAATAATGAAAAATAATAATGTAGCGCAGGAATAAATAAATAAATAAATACGATACAAAAAGTAAACAAACACTTACGTTGTCATTTTATCGTTTTATCACTTAAAATAACAAAGATATTTTCCTACGATTAAATTTAATATACAATACTTTCTCTAGATTATGGAGCCTTCGTTAGTATTGTCGCTCAATGAATCTACATGTACTTCATTGCTTAATGAAGTAAATGCAGTTTCAGTGAACGACAAAACTCGCAACAAATATAACATTTACTTGTTAAATACACATGTTTCCATCAAACATTACTAAAGAAAAAAACTAAAAGTATGTATGTACTATGAGAAGATAGTCTGAATAGCAAAAACTACTATATTTCGTTAAATCTCAACTACACTGTAATTGAGGTAAACGACCCAACGCCTTCCCATAATGAACGTCATTCTCTAGAATGTATTTCCCTCAAAGGAAAAATCTATCCTGATAACATGAGAGCAAGCACATTAAGTTCAATTAATTGTAATTAAACCATTCGCCCGTGTATAATAAAATACAAATTAAAAAAATTCGAAGTTAGATGCATTTAAGTGTAAAATAAAGTATATTGAATTAAAAACTAGGTAGAGACAACACATTTCCATTAGTTGATTAAAGTATGTAATTAAAAAAAATTAATTTACTTTTAATATAATATAATATTTTGCTATTTAAAAAATTAAGTTCAATTACACATATTTAGAAATAAAAGCAAACAGTAATAAAAATAGGCGTTGGTAAAAAAAGTTTAATTGTGCTAATTAACATCCAATTTAATTAAAACGAAACCTTTCATCAAGTTTACATGTGTTCAAATAGAAATTTAGAAAATGTCACTAAAGTTTTGAAAAAACTATATAATTATGGGCCCCCAGTCTACTGGTCCGAAAAAGTGTGAGCAGGCTTCCCAAATAGACTTACAGTTTTAAAAATATTTTCATATTTACAGGGTGTTTCAGAAAAACGTAGTCAACGAAAGTTTTTTTAATGGAACACCCTGTATATTTTTGCACCGTCGAATAACTCGTGAAATTTTGCGTACATTTGACCTTTAATTCATATCCCTAGCTTCAACGGTTTTCAAATTAAAATTGAGTTTACATGTATTTGTGTACTAAATAGACACTGTATAAAACAAACCCAAATTATATTAAGAAGAATAAGTACTAGCAGTGCGCCATCGCTAAATCGTTCACTATATATAAGCATTTCCAATGGTCTTAAAGTTATTAGCAATGTTTTGATTTAAATTGGTAGATGTAAAAAGGGACTTTGTCGTGGTTGTGGTAGAATTTTGATTTAGTATTTATGTCTATTAAAATTATTGGGTGTAACTAAAGCTTACTTGAAATCCGACACATTAATTGCGAGCCTTATTTATCGTTAAGCGAGGCTGCTTCTAACGCACTTAACTGTATGCGACAGTCTCTCTATTTCTGTCACATTCTCCTAGTGCTTTAAGATTTGTTCGTTGTATTGAATTGTCTGTCTTTCTCTCTGGTTTGTGTTCGATTTAGCGTATTAGACTTTAAGTAAAACTTGTTGATCTCCTGTTGGTAGGTTTTATTTCTTTCTTTTATCCAGCAGGTAACGCCTTGTTAGACAGCAGTCTAATTTTTTAGAATTATTTCAAGACCCCAGAGCTGGACGCTGCTGCTCTAACTATTATAAATACTTTATCCTCCACGAACTTAGTGCGCTACATCGATCAGCATTTCTTTTGGTTGTTTATATTTTTTTAGGTTGTTCCTCTAGAGCCGCCGCTTTTCTTTTTTTGTAAACCACATGATTAGAGCGGCTGTTTAGATTTTGTACAGAGTATACGATTTATTCAAGCGGCACATTCTTTCTTCTTTAAAACCCTTTGTTGGTAACATCCGACTAATAGGCGGATAAAGAAATGTATAAGGAAGCCGAATCGACACGAGGAATTTCGTTAACGTTCCCGTTGCAGTATTCTCTAGTTAAGGGATAGTACACAACTGGGTAGTCTTGTGATGTGATGTGCGTTTACTGAATGAGTATCTAACGTCTGTGAAGCGGGTGTTACCAGTAGTGTAATATATAACCCCGTCTCAAAGTCGGATATTACTGTTAGTGTTACTACGCAGTCTCGACTCAGAGTATGATTTTATAAAAAACTATTACTATTGATTTTATAATCTCTAGTGTACAATCGTTTGTTAGCAACAGGTTCGTATCAAATTTAAAATATATAAATTTCTTCAATACTAAATTTTCGCACTTATATGTTACAGACAGAAAATGTATTCAAAAGAACGCTCAAAATAATTTCTCTTGTACCTCAACCTCAAGAAGACGACGTTAGCGATGAAGAAAACAATTCAGAGGATTCCTTGATAGACGACGACCATCTAGAAATTGAAGAAGGTACTGATTTTTCCGACTATGACGATAACCCGGATGTTTTGCTAAATGAAGAAACGGAACATATTACTCGGAATAATATCGCAGAAATTGAACATCTTCCTGAAAAAAGTAACGAAAAAACTAAAAACAGCGATAACGAAAAAGATCTACAACCAAAGGAATCACAAGAAAGGGAAATAAGTACCGTAGAACAGATAAACCCCGGTGAAGAAACGATGTCAGACGAAGATATACCGTTGTGTTATTATGGAAAAACAGATGCTTTAGATGGAATAGTTTTGAACCTAGTAGCTCAAGAACAGGAAAGCATAACATTATGAGAATGAAGATGCCTGCATTGCAAGGAGCAGCAAAACATCTAAAAAATGCGCCCACCTCGAAAGAAATATGGAAACTGTTGTTCGACAACACGATTATATCGGATGTAGTAATTTACACAAACAAAAAATTACAGGCACTCAGATTAAAACTCAAAGAACAACAATCGCCAAACTACAAAGATACAGACTCACAAGAAATAGAAGCTCTTATAGGCTTGCTAATGTTATGCTCTATTTTTAAATCCGGCAGAGAGAATCTGTCTTCATTATTTTCCACTGGTCCTGCTGGGCGCCCTATATTTCGAGCTATTATGCCGTTGAAGCGCTGCCAAACGCTCCTTTTAGCCCTACGTTTTGATAATGCTGAATCGAGGGACATTAGAAAAGCAAATAATCCTGCAGCAGCAATATCGGAGATATTCGAGAGATTTATTTTTAATTGTCAGTCTAATTATGCAATTGGAAATTATGCTTGCGTGGATGAGATGCTGCTCGGATTTAGAGGTAGATGTCCTTTTCGGATGTATATGCCCAAAAAACCAGCGAAGTATGGCATTAAAATTATGTGCCTAACAGACGCCCATAATTCGTATCTATACAATGCTTACATCTATACTGGCAAAGATAGTGATGGCACTACTCTCTCAGTCGAGGACAAAAAACTTAGCAAACCGACTCAAGCGGTTCTCCGCCTGACAAAACCAATTTCTCGTTCCAACAGAAATATTACCGGTGACAACTGGTTTTCTTCTCTTGAACTTCTGGAAGAACTAAAGAGAAGAGGCCTAACCTACGTTGGAACGTTAAAAAAAAACAAACGAGAAATCCCTTCGGAATTTTTAAATAAGCGGAGACCTGTCGATTCAGTGATCTATGGATTTACTAAAGATTACACTCTCTTGTCCTTTATTCCTAAGAAATACAGAGTAGTGTTGCTCGTCTCATCTATGCATCATTCAAATTACAGGATACCACGAATAACAAGCCAGAAATAATCAGTTTTTATAATTCCACTAAATCTGGTATAGATACGCTTGACCAAATAATTGCAAATTACTCACCAAACAGGAGAACCAGAAGATGGCCGCTGGCTGTATTTTATAATATGATAGCTGTAAGTTGTGCAAATTCTCGAATCATATACCAGACGTTTTACAGAAATAAAAACGAAACAAATTATGATTACATATATAATTTGGCTACAAGTTTAGTAAGAGAACACGTGGAGAGACGACTTGCTATCCCTAACTTGCCAGTAAATTTGAAAATAATAATTTGTCAAGTCCTGAATATAGACAATAAGGAAAATAAGAATACTCGAAACGATAAATTAGAAAAACGAAAAACCTGCAGGTATTGTCCTCCAAAATTAAAAAGAATGACTGCCTATAAATGTGTTCAATGCGATAATCCAACATGTTTGGAATGTTCAAAAAAAATGTGCAATTCCTGTTGCAATGACTTATAAGTAATTTATCTACCATTTTTGAGAAATACTGTTCTTTTTTTGTTACGGTGAGGTTTTGTGACAATGTTATTATATTTTCCTAATTTGTTTTTATTATTATATTTTTTAAGTTAATTGAAAACTATATTTCTTTTATTACTGTTTGACTTTATGTCGATCAATCCATATATTTGTAGCGCTTGTAGATTCTGCTTTTTGTGTTATATTGGCTATATAAGACTTCATTAATTTGTATTCCAAAAAATTTTTTGATAATAAATTTGTATGTTGTATTTTTGCTATTTATTATTCGTATTTCTATACGACCTTCACTTTCTCACTCCTTGTTATGACGCTTATGAGTGACAACCGTCTCCCAGTCGATATACCGACCGAGGGACGGATGTTACTAGTAAGTGTCTTGCAGTCGTGTTACCAACTAAGGGTTAAGGAATTTCAATAAACACAACGTGTTTGTCGTCGACTTTTTGTGTTTTAAAATTTCTGTTTTTTTAAGAAATAAAATATTCTCATGGTGTACAGGACATAATAAAAATTTTAATGAGAATCGAACACAAGGGTGTTCAAACGACACCTTTTCTAATTTAAATTAGAAGTTGGTGCCCTACAGCTGAAATTGGGAATATTTTACAAAAAATGTAGAAACACAAACACTCTTTTCAAACGTTGCAGAAATTTTTATGTTGTTAAGAAAGCTGTCAACTACCGTTATTGTAAATGACGAATTTATGAATTTATTTTTTTTGGCCTATACCGATTTTGCTTATTTTAGATTGAATGAATTAAGCTTATATTTTTAAGTTTTACTTCAAGCATTTAAAATTAAAAGCTGTTTTAATGGTACTTATAGTGCATGGTTTAGTAATGGTGCACTGCTAGTATGTATTCCGCCTAATGGAATTGAAACATATTTACAAAATATAAGAAAACAATAAAAATAACGTAATTGTGGAACAGTACACAGTACAAACTATAACGAAAAAACAAGATTTAAAACACGGTAACATGACAGCAAAGTAAATCTTTCATAAAAATGCCGAGCTTAAAAACGTTAAACAAGTTAGCAATTTGTACAGAAAAAAATAAATGTAACCGCCGTTTTGTATTTTTCATAAATAAATCTACATTTTATCGTTTACACCAGACATGCGAATATTGTTAAATTGTTTTTTTGTCATAAAACACAATCTGGCAAAGGAAAATTGCTTTATAAATCATACTTGTATGAACGTCATAATTTTTCACTTTTGTGATTCGTTAATGCGTATAGATTAATTAGCATGTCGTAACACTTCCAACAATTGTTTTTCTAAATTAAAAATTATTGTAGAACTCAAACACAATTTTTCAATAATTCAATAAAAGTACTAATTCAACCGGTGATAAAATAAAACAATCGCATAGCAAAAAAATATGTAAAACAAGCAATCAAACTAAACAAATAAAGTCAACTTTAAACTAGGCGGATGCGTAGAGAAAGTTTTAAAAGAAGATACGAAACAGATGCCAAAAAATACTTTTTCGTAAAAAAAATGTTCAAAGAAATGGTTAACAAGCAGAACGGGGATGGAATCAAAAGACATCAGAATACACACTAGACTGTATTAAAGCGAAAACAGCAAAAATGGGAAACGACTAGAGTTAGAAGAATATAACCGTAGTGAAGTTCCCTCAACAACATCAAAAGAAAGAAGTCCAAAAAGATAAGCTGTAAAATGGTCACTGGAAGGACCCGAAAACAATAGACAAATTATTCGTAAATGAAAGAGAAATTATACAACTGATAACACGACAATGAAAATATTCCAGATGTTACTAAAGAAGAAATGTTCAAAGTGGAAGAAAACAAAAAAAGAGTCCGACAGTGTTTCATATGAAATTACTAAGTAACAATTAGGGAACAATATGAAACATATTGAACAATGTGACAAAAAACAAATCGGTGCGATTGAAGAAGCCAAAACCGAGGTATAGACTGTAAAGAAATACAGGGTTTCTATAAATGATGGTCTGGTCAAGTTCGCAATTAAAAAATCAAATGAAAGATAAACGATGAAAGAACTCAATTACAACTAGGGATAATAATTACAATGGAATGATGAAATAACTGACAGATGATAACATTAGCATAAATTAATTCAGTATCAGTTTAAGCGGCAAATTTGCATTTTCTAAATTTTCCAACACTGACCTGATGAGACAATCATTTATATTTATAGAAACCCTGTATAAGAGACACATTTGTTTGCTAAATATCATGACGAACCTAAGAGAGAGAGAGGAAGAGGAAGAAACCTTATCGTTGTGGAATGTGCGGGAGGTCTGAACCGAAATCATTCCGCTTACCAAAAAGTAAGAGTGTAAAATTCGCATAGAACTAGAGCCGTCATATCGCATATAAAATAAATGTAACACTCGTAGTGGAGAGATAGAGAGGAAAAGCTATAAAATACTTAGTAAACACGTTAGAGACTCCAATGAAAAGTTTTTAGTACACAAGAAGCACATGTTGAAAAAGTAATAACCCAAGAATGAAACGAACTCATGCTAAACCTAAACAAGGACGCGATGAAAAATTTTGTACATGAATATAAGCAGTATTACATGAAACGGTCCTTCATGTGAAACTGTGAGAGCATGTCGGATAGTGTTTTCAGAAGCACTACAACGGGAGATGTGTACTGGAATTTGAACAATATACTCCACCCGAACTAATGGTTACCAGGAGGAACACTGTTTTCATGCAATAGACAAAAAAAAAATTGGAAAAACACTGAAAATTTGCTTGCATTCTCGAAGAAAGCAAAGTGGTAAAACATTCTACACTATGGTCACAGAATATTATGGTTACGGCAAAATGTTCATATTAAGATGTCCTCAAAATTACCAGCTCTTTTAAAGCAAAGTTTATGCAAAAAAACATTTTCAGAAAGTGAAGCTGAAAAGTTTCTTTTGAGTGCGCCTGATGAAATATATTTAACGATCAACGTAATGAGATAATATTAATGTAATGAATTTCTTTAATTTTTAGGTTGCACTGAGTATGTGTCAATGTGCAGATCTATGTAAAATGAAAGTTAACGACATTCAGAATAAGGTTTTCAAGTGATAGAAACCTAGGAGTTGAAATATCGATAGTTAGTTCGACCAAGTCAAAATATACGCTCATTGAAAGCATTTATAGAATTTAAAATCACGATTTGTTTATCATTATTTACACTTATTATTTAATAATTGAATTATCTAATAAAAATAAATGTAGCAAAGCAAAAGCACGTAGGTATAAAAATTCAACTCATATTTGTTCCGCTTGAAGATAAAATAGTATACAGGGTGAGTTTCGACGATAGCATGTTAGACGAATAATGAGACACTTGCACCTCTATACAAATGGACGTGATCTACTTACTGAAAATATTTTCATGACGGTGACCAACTTTGTTATTTTAAATACAATGCCCCAATTTTATTTTCGCTTTCCGCATAAAATTTAACGTCTTCTACTACAAGGTTTAGCGTAAATATGAATCTACTGAAAAATTAGTATTTAATGAAACATAAAGATAAACGAAACTTGTACAACGGTTAGACATGGTATTGGACTATATGTTTTCAGTATTAGACATTTTTTAAATTTATTTCTAGGGGAGGTCCAGGAGTATCGGTAGTTTTTTTTGTTATTTGAATTAAGAAATCTCCAATTCAAATCTTTATTTGTCGGTGGTTTTAAAATACACCCAGTATTCATATACGCCTTTGTAACATTTTCGTTTACTTTTTCAATACAACCGTAGTGTCACAGTAATTGGTAGTGCTGTGGACTGAACACTCATGCGAACTGTGAATTCCGGTCAAATGTTATTAACTGCAACATTCTGAGGCGGATGTTCCTTAATTAAAATTACTATCCTCGCTCGTTCTCTACGGCATAGAATTTATAAAGTAAATGTAATATTAATTGCCAATACCATAGTCATCTCAAATGGGCTAACATAAACCTTGCAATTAGTTAAAGTGTTACTTAATTGTTTAATTTAAAAATCTTATTTAAATAAGCACTTATTTCTTTTTTGTTGAAACGTGACAACTAATGTTGTAGTAAACAAATTTAAGACTTCAAATGTATACAAAATGTAACAAAAATCAATTCTATTACTTCTTGTTGAGTACTATGTAGAAAAACCAGTTATTTTTGTGAGCTGACTATTAAAATACCGTAGATTGAACCCTCATAGTGACTTGTAAGTGTTCGTTGGAGACTTGTAATTAATATACTACCTAGTGGCTATTTAATGCGTTTAGTAATTTTCAAATTTAATAATTTTGCACTTTTTTATTATTTCACTAACAATTAGTTTAAATGCATATAGCGGATAAATCCATATTTTAAATAATGTAATAGTAGAGTAACTTTTATCGTGACTTTCGTGGGATGCTAAGGTAAAAAGCTACAATCTTCAGATATTGCTACTGCTGCCCTATGAGTCAATATGCACTAGTTCGTCAAAAAGTTATACTCGACTTTTTTACATCAACAGAAACTCAAATAAAACCTAGATGCGACAGAAATTTCAGTTTTTTATCTGTGCGATTTATGTATTTTAAAAAATAAGAATTATTAACAATTGGCACTTATGCGAATATGTTATTTTTCAACAGTGTGAAAATTTACTTAAGATTCAGGTGGTTATTCAGTATAGTAGAGTTCTTTTCCCGCAGTAACTTGCAAAAAATACAACTTGTGGGGAACTTGAGGAAAAAATTTGTACTTTTTAGAAATTATTACATTTAAGGTTAAGGATCAATGTGTGCTAGTTCGTCAAAAGGTCGACCAGTACAGTACAGTACAGAAAACAGGAAAGGAACACCAGCTGCAGCGTCTAATTAACCAACAGAAAAACACCAAAAACTGCACCAAAAACTTTACTCGGACACGTGTTTCAACAGCTAAGCTGTCATCATCAGCGCTACCAATACTAAAATTAAAAACAAGCGGGAAGCTTATACATACTATCTGCTTATCACGCATCGTTAAACTTAATTGATTCTTAGATAAGCTTAAATAATTCCGAAAATCCTAATGGACCGTTCTTCCTAGAATGTATTGTTTACCTAAGATACATAAACCCGGAAAAGCAATGCGTCCCATTGTTTCAGTTATTAATGCTCCTACTTATCTGATATCTAAATGGTTGTCAAATAAATTCAACAGTTTTGAATATCAACAATCAAATTTCAGTGTTCAAAATTCATACGATTTTACTGAAAAAATTAAAAACATTGAGCTGACTGAGAACGAAGTTTTAGTTTCATTCGATGTCTGTTCATTGTTTCCAAGCGTTCCGATAGATATCACTTTAGATTATTTGAAAGACATGTTACACCAAAACCATTTAGACAATTCAGAAGTAGATAATTTTATTAAATTAGCTAGATTATGTATGAGTCAAACCTACTTTCAAATTAACAATAATATTTATCAACAAAATTATGGTACAACAATGGGTAACAGCTTACCTCCGTTTATGGTTAACCTGTTCATGGGTAAATTTGAAACTGATTTAAAAAATAATTTAGAATATATTCCTAGAATTTGGTGTAGATATGTAGATGACGTTTTTGCAGTCATCGACACTAAAGTTACAGCCCTCAGCAATTTGTAGAAATTTTAAATTCAAAATTTGAGACGATCAAGTTTATCTATGAAACAGAAACAAACCTTAAGTTACCTTTCTTAGACACTTTAGTGACAAGAAACGGCAACAAACTAGATATAAATATTTATCGTAAAGACACTAACACTATGAGGTTTATAACAAATGATTCCAACCATAGAATGCAACATAAACTTGCATCTTGCATCAACTTTTGATTCACAGATTATTACATTTCCCATTGTCAAAACAAAACTTTGATAAAGAACTGCGAAATATTAAGCAGATTGCATCATACAATGGTTTTGAAGAATCAATTGTCACAAACATAATTAGAAAACATAAACATAAGTTAAACATTAGAAACATTACAACGTTAGGAACTAGTAATAGCAAAATAGATAAAAATATGTCAAATTACCAAATTATCCCACATACACAAATGGTCTTCAAAAATATTTTCAAAATTTGATTATAAAACAGTAACCTCTAGTAGTAACAACTAGCAAAATCTTTTAGGCAATCCGAAAGACCCAATAGAAATGTGTGATAAATCGGGAATATATAAAACAATTTGTAAAGACTGTAACCAAGTATATATAGGGCAAACCAAGAGACCTATTAAAACTTTTAAAGAGCAAATAGCTCATGTCAAATATCATCGCACAGATAGGTCCAGTGTTGCCATGCATATGCTTGAAAATGACCATAGAGTAGGCGACATTGAATTAATTAAGAGGATAGATAATAAAAACGAACTTGATTCTTATGAAAGTTTAGAAATTTTTAAAAACAGAATGCTTATGAATTATGATGATAACGGTCCATTAGGATTTTCGGAATTATTTAAGCTTATCTAAGAATCAATTAAGTTTAACGATGCGTGATAAGCAGATAGTATATATAAGCTTCCCGTTGTTTTTAATTTTACTATCGGTATCGCTGATGACGACAGCTTAGCTGTTGAAACACGTGTCCGAGTAAATTGTTTGGTGCAGTTTTTGGTGTTTTTCTGTTGGTTTAATTTAAAATTTTCGACTTTCTTACATTAACGGAAACTTCTAAATAAAACCTAGATGTGACAGAAATTTCAGTTTTTATCTGTGCGATTTATGTATTTTAAAAAATAATGAATTATTAACAATATATTGACGCTTATGGGAATAAAATTTTGAAACGTGTTTTACTCGCTTCGAAGTGATCGAGATTTCATGAATTTTTAAGGCAATTTTCGTTTACATCGCTATATCGAGAAAACTATTAGATTTATCAAAAAAGAGCCCTCTTGATAAAATACGCGCCAATACATTCAGTCTTGACGCACAAGTTAATTTCATTAGTTATTCAATATCTAATTCTATTCAATTGCCTTAACACGCGTATTCGTTACAAACATTTAGCAGTACAACACCAAATTACTCTAGTGGTACATACAGTGTGTCCGTAAAGTATGGAACAAATTCATTTTTAGCTAAACAGACCATTTTAGGAAATTAGCCTGAAACACGTCGATTTTTGATTTTAATTTACCGTATTTTAAAATAATAATCTAATATACAAGCTGAATTACTTTCGAGTAATGACGTCACCGTCATTTTTTTTAAATGGAACACCCCCATTTTGTTTCAATTTTCCGATTACTCTAGCTGAGCTGATTCCAAAAATGTATCACATGTTAATTCCAATTGGTACAGGATGGACAAAATTACAATCGTTTTGTGTGTGCTCATAAAGTAACGCATAACATTCTTTATTAGTTAAATTGACAATATTATCAAAAATACTTATTGTCTAGCGGGCAGAATATGATGAAATACATGACTTTATAAATGTTCGAACTTTTTTAAATCGATAAGAAAAAATTTCTTTTATATTCTGTCTGCTAGACCACAAGTACCAAACATGTTTGGAAATAACTCATTTTTATTAATCTAAATATTAACAAACTACAGGGTGTTACATTTAAACCAATTGCCGCTAGATAATAAGTTTTTTGATAATATTGTTAATTTAACTAATAAAGAATGTTATGCGTTACTTTATGAGCACACACAAAACTATTGTATTTTTGTCCACCCTGTACCAATTGGAATCAACATGTGATACATTTTTGGAATCAGCTCAGCTAGAGTAATCGGAAAATTGAAACAAAATGGGGGTGTTCCATTTAAAAAAAATGACGGTGACGTCATTACTGAAAGTAATTCACCCTGTATATTAGATTATTATTTTAAAATACGGTAAATTAAAATCAAAAATCGACGTGTTTCAGGATTATTTCTTAAAATGGTCTGTTTAGCTAAAAATGAATTTGTTCCATACTTTACGAACACACTGTATAAATTATGTAGTTCGTCTTAGGCGGGGAAGCAAGAGATATCGGATAGCGGTAGTGGGGACGCCAGGTTTTGACTGACTCATCCTATGCGGTTGAAAATTTTATAATGGACTTTTAGTTATATTTTATTAAATATTTTTGTTTCTACTTACCACAATTTCAAAGTAGAAATGTTGAAAGCATGCTGGAGCGTTGTCGGGTATTTTATTAAGAGGCCTCTTTTTCGATAAATGTAATAGTTTTCTAGATATAACGATGTAAATGAAAATTGCCTTAAAAAATCATGAAATCTCGACCACTTCAAAGCGAGTAAAACACGTTCCAAAACTTTTATTCCCATAAGCGTCAATGTATTGTTAATAATTCATTATTTTTTTAATTACATAAATCGCACAGATAACAAACTTAAATTTCTGTTACATCTACGTTTTATTTAGAATTTTCCGTTAATGTGAGAAAATCGAAAATTTTAAATTAAAATCTTCTGTACTGAACGACCTTTTGACGAATAGCACACATTGATCCTTAACCTAAATGTAATAATTTCTAAAAAGTACAGATTTTTACCTCAAGTTTCACACAAGTTGTATTTTTGCAAGTTACTGCGGGAAAAGAACTAAAAATTAAAAAATAGAAATTGAATAACACCAACATTTAACAGTATTATTTCACTAACAATACAAAATAAATCCCCCTTGCTGACATAAAATTAAGCAGCATTTATGATATAAGTGTTGAAAGTAAGTTACGGAACGAGTGCAACGAGTAGAGCCACCAACTCGCAAAATAAAATCACTTTTGACAACATTTTTTCTAAAAACAGCACTATTGAAAATATTTAAATGCAAAAAAAGTTAAAAATTTCCGAGAAATTCAGGCAGTTAGTGAAATTTACAAAACAATTTCAAATAAATTCTTCAACACCTTGTGTTTAGATGTAATAGACAACAGAAATACAAGAAGCTGCTAGTAGAGCAACATTAGATTTGTTGCCCACTAAATCAGTTGTTCCAAAACTTATTTTGTCTACTGCCCACTTTGAGAATAAATTATTTTTTTAGCGCCCCATTTTTCCACCTACTGAAAAACCACTATTACTTCAAATGAAATTAATTAATTATTGTGAGCTATATTAGTAGAGATTAAACATTCATTCTAAACGAGACTTTTACTATAACCTGCAGAGTTAACTTCAGACCTGAGCGCAGTAGGTAGTACATAACAGCGCTCAGGTCTCAAGTTAACTCTTACGGGCTACACCTGCCAGCCAATGAAAATGATTATTGAAACGCAACTTTATAGTATTCAGACAGAGTATCTTTTACAAAATAAAACAAACATAATCGATTCTTATACAGGGTGTCCAGAAACTCTCCTGACAAACGAAGACCGGAGATTCCTCAAATAATTCTAAGATAATTTAACCCAATTCACCTAGTCCGAAAATGCTTCCTAAGGGAACTAGAGCTCTTTGAAGATGGCGTCTGGTAAAGTAAAAAATTAAAAGATAAACTTCGCGAACTGACAACAATTTGACAATGAAAAACGTAGGTTTTACTTTTGTTGGCAGTTCAGAGCCAACTAGTGCAAAAATATAAATTTAACTTTAATGACAAAAAACAAAAAATTTCAAATCCATTTTTCTAGAAAACGGTGTATCCTAATGACTTAAAGTAAGAGTACCTTTTAGTACTAGAATACCTGAAAATTTAATAATCTAGTGTCACAAATGCTTAAAAGTTAAAGACAAAAACGTTATGCGTTAAAATAACCGTTGACCTACCCAAAACGGACGCCTATGACCGGTACTAGAAATTCGCAATTGATGGAATCGATTCATCTCTGCAGGCTAAACAAGCATACCAGTTTTGCTTTCTAAGTAGAAGCGTTCTGGAGGTATTTAAAAAAAACTATTTACAAGGCGCCATCTTCAAGAGCTCTAGCTCCCTTAGGAAGCATTTTCGGACTAGGTGAATTGGGTTAAATTGTCTTAAAATTATCTGAGGAATCTCCGGTCTTCGTTTGTCAGGAGAGTTTCTGGACACCCTGTATAAAAACTAATGTGAATTACTCAAGAACAACCGCAAGTCGCCATGTTCGGTAACATGCAAACCATTTCTCTTTTTAGTAAGCAGCGTTGCCATAGCACTAAATACACGTTCACACAAATATGACAATGGGAATGCTATCAAGAATCGTTGATCGATTGACCACAATCCAGGGTACAATTGCGGCATCGGTTTTTGTAGCCAAAATTCTTGATAGCCATTTTTATACTTGATTTTTATTTCCTCGTTCGTTGTCAATTCTATAAGTTCTTCTTCCAGCTGAGGTGACATTACTGTGTTGACATTTGGAAACGGATCCAACACCCAGTCTGGTATTTCCAAGTTCAAAATGTCCTGGTATCGTTCGGGTGAAGTCAATGTGGAGTTTTCTAAATGTTGGGAGTACGCAAACAAGTCGTCGTTACTGCAGGATACCGATACATTCGGAAAATTGTTAAACTCACGTCTGCCCATATTCTTTTTGTGCAGAAGCAGTTTGGCTGCGAAAGCAGCAACGACATTTTGTTTTAATTAAATTAAGTTCATCGCCTTGCAGTTGGAGATTCATGTCGTTGAACAATGTATACATGTCTGTCATGTAAGCTATATCATTCTTTGTTTAATGAGCTTGTTGCGCAGTTCTGTATCTTTAGTTTCCAAAAACTCTATCACAGAGTCAAACAGGTTGTAAAATCGAGTCAGAAAATTGCTTCTTGATAGCCAACGAACTTCAGTATTGCAATGATATAGGGGTGCTGGGTTATTAATATTAAAATTTGCAGTGATGGGTTATTATTGGGTGCAACTAACATTTGTTTAAAAAGATCTTTACGTTGGGTCGCAATGAAACTTTGAATCTTAATTTGTAGTAAAATCACCCCTAATCAATTTACCTGGCTAGCTCTTAACTCACTTGTTTATTTAAAGTGCACAGCCTCCTTTCTCCCACAGATCGGCTAAAATAAAACAGCTAACTGAACACACAATTTTTATATTTATTAATTTGTTCTCCACGGCTACAGTTGACAATCAAAATGTTTACATTAGCATTAGCTAAAATGTCGCGGTCTATTTAAACTACGGTGCGTCCCCACCTTTCTACCCCGTGATGTAGTACGCAAACATCAGTTTACGCGCGTGACCAGTGGTGTTAACTACGGTGCAGTATCCCAATCTCTCTTTACTTTTCTTTAGCTCACAAATCTCACACTGCTATTAATTACTGCACACTACCATATTACCCTCATCCCTGGAACTGCACATCAGGGAACTTCAACGACTTCAACTTCAGCTTAACTTCTCGTCAACTTCGGAATGTTACTTCGAAGCACTAACTATTTTTTATAAAATCGGCGCTGCCTTTGCGTGCACTCACGCCAACGACTATTCGAAGAAGGGACGCTCAAATTGACGGTAGTCTTATTTATAATCTTTGCATAGCCTGTTTGGATCCTTTATCAATTTGCGTGTCTTTTTGAAATTTTACCCCGCGTCTATCGGGCTTTTCTACAACTAATTATAATTTTATTTTAATCTTCCTTATCATACTCCGGCTCTTCTGATAAATATGATATGCGGCACTTATACCCAATAATGTCACATAACTTCACAATTTGCACTTTCCCTTAACCTCAAATTTTGAGGTTACGTTGTAATCAATTTTTAGTGTTTTTAAATCGGCGCACTCATATTCAATCCTTTTAAGCTTACACACAGATTCCTTGGCCCAAAACACACCTAATGTACATGTTTTGTACATGCTCACATAATTTATTCTTACACAATTTCAGGTCATCGAAACATCCTTCCGATCTTGGACCTAACTTGTCTGACATGGGTGCTCATCAGCAGGACTACGATTTTACCTAGCTATCATAGCAATTACATCTTAATGACTATAAACAAATGATATCAGCTTGCCCTAAATGACAATTTTAACAACATTTCATCTAATCGGCAGAGTTTCCCCGTTTTTTGGTAAGTATTCTTAAAACTAACAAATTCATTGCATTGTAACTTTACAGGGTCGGTTGAGAACAAATATTGGGACTAATTCCTCTACATGAAGGCCTAATTTACATCTTTTGTCATCCGATTTGCTTAATCAAGAATGCTGTACAAAAGTATTCATCGCAGTATAAAACAACAAACGGTTGAAATCTTCGTCATTAATAACACAAAGCTGATGAAATAATCTATCATTTAAAGAGCCGTTACGGATTTTATTGACTGCTTTGATGACATATTGCAGTGATTGAAATAGTCGTTCACTTAAGTTTCTAGCAACCAAATGTTGTCTATGAATAACGCATCTGGAATTTTATTTTTGAAGTAGACTATGAAGCCTTTATAGCACCCTGTCATAGCCTGAGCGCCATCCGTAGCAACTGATATCATATTTTTCACAAATCCTTCTCATCACAAAACTTTTCCAATGTATTGAATATGGTTTCGCCTTTTGTATCGGTCTCCAAATTTCTAGCAAACAATAGTTTCTCACATATTTTCTGATCTTTAATAAACCTCACGTAAGACAGCAACAATGCTTCATTAGTTGATCAAGTGTACTCGTCGAGCTGAATTGAAAATTGACTAGTCCTCAGATGATTGCACAATGAGCCTTCAATGTTTTCAGCCATTTCATCAATTCGTCTTGGCACAGAATTATTACTCAAAGGAATTTTTCGGATAAAATCTGCCGCCGGTTTATTGCTGGCAAAATTAACTCTTCTCCGATGTTGTGTGGTTTGCCTTTTTGAGCAATTAACAATATTATATGAAGCTCGAAGTCTGTCGTCATCTTGCTTAGCAGCTGCCGAAAATAGTTTTGCTACACTTGGCTGAGTATTATGCTTCTTCTCTAGGTCTTGAAAATATGCTACATTCTCGTCTTTCCTATCTGGATGCATTTTATTCAGATGCTCTTGCAGTCTTGAAAGCTTCATTCATTCATTCGAAAATGTTTTTAGACATAGAAGGCACAAAGGCGACGATGGGTCTGTGGGATTTTCAATGAATTCGAATTTAATATATTCCGCACTGTATTGCCGTCTCTTCTTTTTTACTTGCGACATTGTTTTGTTTTGAGAAATACGTAAGTAAGTGTTGAACTTAAGTACTCAATATCTCTTACGCGCGAAACCGCAAATGAAAATAAAATAAATATTACGTTGTTTATATAGGATTGCATAAGCAGCACGCGCCGACAGGAATAAGACAAATATGAATAAACTCGTTTACCTCATTCGACACTTAATCGTACTTAACAAGTAAGAACAAGCCGATTGATACAGGGATGTACAAATCGGGTTATTTAACAAAAACTTGTTAAAACATGATTTCCGGCGGTCTATTATCTAGAAAAATTACCTATCTAGTAATACTAATAACTATTAAAATGCGAAAGTGTGTCTGTTGCCTTTTTATTTGTTTGTTTGTGTCTACTTTCATTTCAAAACAGAGTCACCGATTGACATGATTTTTTTATTTATTGAATAAAACAAGACATATATATGAACTACACGAAGAAAAATATCGAACGGAGTTTGAGCAATTCATATTAGTTAATGTTCACAAGTTGTAGTCGAGAGTCTAGAGCTCAATCGGTGTCTAAGAGTCCTCCTAGCTAGATGAAATAACAATCCACCCACCCCAACCCTCGACACAACGCCCCAATTCTTTATCTAGGTCTCTTACCGTCCCCCATTAGGCCTGCAGCGCCCACAAGGAGGCGTTATCGCCCACTTTGGGAAAGACTAAATCGAAGCAATATACGCTTTCAAAATTGGTGCGCCCAAAATAATGTTGTAGGAAAATATAACGAAAGTGTTATGTTAGCATACTTTGAAGAATATTCGAAAATATAGAAATCTTCTACACTTTGGGCACATTTTTCCATGATCAAGGCAATGTTCAATGTCAGAAGCAATCACGACATCAGTTAATTTTATAAACTAATTGGATACCATACAAAAAAATCCAAAATCTTCACGCGGGAAAATATTGGCAAGTTGGTTAGTAAGGCACTAGATAATAAGTACTTGATCTTCAAAGATGTTCCCAAAGTTGCTGCTATAGTGGGTATAGTAGGTGGTTGCCGCCGTGAACAAATATCTCAGTTGACATTAAACAATATTGAAGATTTAGGAGGTATACCAATGGTAAACATTCCAGACAGTAAAAACTAGAGTACCAAGAACGTTTACTATCATTACTGAATATTATTATTACTTATAACGTAAGTATCTGGCGTTGTGTCAAAATCACGTCAACCACGAACAATTTTTTATACAGTAGGTATACAGAGGATTGTACAACCAAAATTTCTGAAATTGTCGAATACTGAATTTTATACTGGCCACTGTTTTCGTCGAACGTCGGCTACTCAATTGGCATATTCTGGGGCAAGTTTAACAACAATTAAAAGACGTGGTGGATGGAGGAATTCAACCGTAGTCAAAGAATATTTGGAAGATTCCCTTGAAAACAAAAAAAGAATTTCTCCCCAAATTCTTCCAATTAATTGTCCTGCTGCGTGAAATGGTTTTGATAGCGCCTAACAACAATAAGAGTTTAGAACCCACTGCTTCAAATATTCATTCTACCTCCAAAACTTCAAACTTGCAAGTTAACCAAATATTTTCAAATGGGCCAAGTTCAATTTTTCGAAACATTTCGTAAATAAAGTCTGAATTCCTAGTTTGAACCTCTCAAGGTGGGATTAGTTTCAGCTAAAATTATACAAAAGAGGACGATAATTGTGTGTGGCCTAAAGAAATCTAATCATCAATCATCAGTTAAGAAAATGAGTAGGGACTAAAGTAGAAAAACAGAAATCAAAATCGATCAGTACAAAATTTTTATTTTGACAAAGGCTGTCATTTTGTTTTTAATGCTAGTTTTAAAAGCAAACGACATTGTTTAATTTTAATGCGCCTCTATTTAATATTACATTTTTAATTACAGTATGCCGTATAAAAATTTCAATTTTGGTAGCGTTCGTAGAAAAAAAACTATTACCATAAATAATGTTACTTCACTTCAACTAAGTGGGAGTGATACTAAAACTTAAAATACTAGTTAACTAAATACTCGTTATGGTATAGATTAAATGCAAATGAATCCGCTCATGGAGGATTAAAAATACAAGAAGAAATTTCGAATATACTATTTACAAAAGTTCTTATTTCTTCCAGAAAACGACATCGCTAAACCTTGAATAAGCATATTCCTTTAAAAGTAAATACCAATTACTTTTTCAATTTGCACTTTTCGCAAGTATTGTTATAGAAGTTTCCGAAACGTCTTCTAAACGACCAATTCCAAACTGTCTGGTAGGTACTTAAATTTTACATTTTCTAATTTTTTATTAATATTTGAGACAATATTTCCCGTTTACTTATTAATTAATTTAATCAATAATTTAAATACTTAAACACAATATCAAATTACGAAAATAAGTTTATTACAACCGAGTGCTTTCCTATAAAATAAAATTATTGATAAAACAACATAATTACCATTAAATTTATTTAGTACGTATAACTTCAGACAAAAATAGAAGTTTTGCTTTGATTTCGTTTATACATAAAATAAAGTTTTATGTTACAATGTTATTTTATTTCTTTTATTAAAATTCCTTTTGATGTTTCCAACAAAATAAGTAAAAACAGCAATCGCTAATAATTTATTGTTTCTATCTTACGGCATTTTAGCGAGACAAAAAGAAAACGGAATTTAAGATTGTAGGTACGTACGTACAATCAAATAAAACCAATAGACACTTAAATCCAGATAGAGAACCTGATTCAATTTCATAGAAGATTCTATGTATGCAAGTTCCCTCGAGGTATGAGAAAAATTCTGAGAACATATTGATCTGGTAAAGCATTGGACATTAAAGACGCCACCTCCGTAGAAATTAGTTTGTTAGGAAAGCGCTCGTTATTAATCTACCAGCAATTAAGATAAGCATCGGAGATATTATAGCTTGGATGAATACCTTCCAGAAAATTTAATAATTTAGGTAATATATTATTTCCATTTAAAGTTGAATGCGAATGAAGCATTTACCTTTTATTGTGAGTTCTATTAACCCGGTTCGGTAGTTTTGCATCGCAAATGTGCAAAAAATAGTTTGAATGGAAAATTTCTAGAAAACATCAACATAAGAATTGAATAGATTGCGACTTTTATTATTTCTTGTTCTATTTCTGCAGAAAGAGTGTAATTTTATTTAACCCGTTAGTTGTTCCTCACTAGCTCAAACAATAACAAATCCATAAAACAAACAGTTTCTTTTCCCCACCGATAAGTTATAATTCTAAATCTCGAAAAAATGGATTGGATTTTTATGTTTTGCAAAAACAATAAGTTCAATTTCAATAAATACTAATTAAATTCACCCCCAACAATTATTACAATAATTTATAACGGCATGAAAATCTACCAAATTTTTTTAAAAAGGATTGCTTTGCTGTTTAAAAAGCTTTAAAACCTAAGCGGTGTTACAAATAGTACCTATATTATGCAATGCCATATCTTGATTGCTATTAAGACACGGGCAAGAGAATTAATTTGTGAAGAGTGCCTTAATAGCCATTAGATGCGAATTTTATCAACGACCATCCATAATAATAAATAACGTAATAATAACAGTATTTCTATTGGTTCTGTATTTGTTACTCATGCCACAAATTTCTATTCTAAACTTACAATTTACAAACAATGGACAAAAAATGTAAATTATCTAATGCAGCTTTATAGAAAAATTGAGTTAATTTTCTTTTTAATAACTTCTTTCATATTTTGAGAAACAGCCCAACCTAGATTTTTCCGTTAAAAAAGTTAAATTTGACAATGCAAATCTGACTACTATTTTTTTGGCCAATCTTTATCAAAATCGAAATTGATGACATAGTCAAATTTCTAATAAAGCCATATGTTTTTTGACCTTATTGGTCAAATCAAATCAAATTTAAATAAACAAAATGAGCAATAAAGAAAAATATAAAAAAAAGTTTGATTTCTCTTTATGTTCTCTCCTCTCTATGTTTTTCTCTTATTCTAATTATCTATTCGTTATATTTTCTGTTGTACTTTTGTTCTTTTAATTTTAGCTCTCCTCTCCTGCTACTCATTATCCCTCATCTCTTCTCCTCTCAACCTCTTCTCTTGCATGTCCTCCCTTTTCATAGTATAGCCTCCTATCTTCCTGTCCTTCACTTATTTTTTTCTCCTTCACTTACTTCCGTACTGCTTGTAGTTTCGTACATTCCTCTCTTTCTCTCATATTTTCTTCGTGTCTCGTTGTCATCTTCCTAGTGTCTCCTTTTTCATTCCCAGACTCCATTTCCAATATTTTATTTGTATTATAATGATATAAAGTTGGGAAGGTTATTGAATGCATAAATTATTAGGGGTAACTATGAAAACGTTAGATTGTCGACAAAAAAAAATAAATGTCATTAATGTAAAGTGTAATTTTTTTTAAAGATAAAAGAAAAGTCTATTGAATACAAAGTTTAATTTACGTTGAGCGTTGAGTTACATTACATTAATTTGGCGCCAGCAACGTCGGGCAGAATTTTGTATAAATACATATAAATTAGCGACCCTAATTAAAAATGTTCGCCAGAAGACTAGAGAAAATTAAGACATGGATGTAGAGCAAGAATCAGGAGAAGAGGATAGGACGTTCACAGGTTTAACCGATATTGAAGAAGAGGAGGCAGGAAGACAAGACAAGGCCGTATGTGGACCAAGTTCACAAGAAGAATTCTTTCAATGATTACTTGAAAAAATTGAAAACATGGAAAGAAGCTGGAAATAAGACATTCAAAAAATGGAAAGGGATTTGAAAGAACATAGGCAGAAATTATTTGAAAACAGGGAAAGGAATAAGGAAAAAAACATAGAATACATGGAAAAAATAGAAAAAAAGACATAATGTTAAATATGGAAATAACGACAACGAATATGAAAAAGAATTAGAAGTGTATTATGAAGAAAATTTCGATTGTAGGACAGGTTTAAAAAAGTACAGTCAGAAATAGAGAAACTTCTGATGAGGCAAATGACGTATGAAATTAACAAAGAATACACTGGAAATTAAAGGAACAAATTATTTACAAAAATATTAGAGGAAAGAAAAAGAAAAGAGAAGAAGAAGACAATGAAGGGAGGATACTAGTAGCGTTTGTTTCAAGAACATTAAGAGAAGATGAAGAGACTGTAAAGACAATGGGACGCTTCCACAACCCAATGATGAATACAGAACATACGTTCTATAAAATAATTAATAAAGGAGAAAATGAAGTTGAAAAAAAGAAAAAAACGAAGTATACAGGAAATAATGGTAGAAAATTATGAAGAGGTTGAAATGAACGTTGAACGGAGGAATAAAATACCAAAGATGCAACATGAAACAAACAGGAATAAGATGAAAACAAGGAACTGTACAAAGACAACATGCTGAAATTAGAAACAAATTTCGTAAAATGCAAGACAGAATTAAAGCCAGCATTGGAAGAAGAAGCAGATGAAGCCATAATTAACAATCAGAAGAACAATGAAAATAAAAAACTGATAATAGAAGAGATTTGAGAAGAATTAGACAAACAATAATTAAATAGACAAATAAGAAATGAAGGGAGAACTCAAAGAAAATGCAAGTAAACCAAGCAGCCCTAGAAAGAAAATGTAAAGGATATAAGAGCTCATCCACCTTCTGTAAAAATATAAAGGAATGGAGAAAAAAGAGTTCGAAAAGGTAATCTAAAATGACAACGAATAAATTACAAGAATTATGGTAAACTTTAAGAAGTAGCTATTAAAAAATGAAAACTAGATGTTAAGAAATAGGAATAAGTTGTTTAGGGGATTAAAGAAGAAACAATGATCGATAATTGTTTAAGTCTGTATATATTAATTAAATTTTAAGCTGTTAACGCCATCTGTGCGATACATAATACTTATCCCCTCTAGTTTTGTTCCCCTAACGAATGGAAGAAGTGCGTCATTTATGTACTGATCAGCTCGCTGCAACTTACAGAGATGTACCTTTGTTGCTGTAAAATATGTGTTTCAAAGTCTAAATAAAATTATTTTACGGTAATACACATTATTGAATCAAACCCAATTGCCAACAATAATCATGGAAGAAAAGTAAGTTGACATAAACAAAGAAATGTTACAAAAGTATAAATGCAGCAAAAAAGAAAAGAATGCTAAAAAACCGCAAAAAAAAGAAAAAATATATGATAAGAAATAAGAAAAAAGGTAAAATAAAAATGGAAAAGAATTAAGAAGAAATATGAAGTATTAATGATGAAGCCTTAGAAAGTAAATAAGATTAGGATGGTGGCTGAGGATCATTGAGTGAATGAGTGTGAATGATTATAATTAATAATGAGGATGGGATAAGGTTTAGATAGAATTGAAAAGTTAGTTGTGAAATTACTTAAAAATGTAAAAAAAAAATAATACAATTTTTACGTAATTTGAAGGGAGTATGTAATGATATAAATTTGGGAAATGTTATTGAATGCATTAATTATTGGGGGTAACTATGAAAACGTTAGATTGTCAAAATAATTAAAAACATGTTAAATTAATTTAAAATAAAAATGGTCTTTTGGGACCCCGTCAGTGTGAAGGTAGGAAAACAAAGGGGTCCCAAAAGACCATTTTTATTTTAAATTGAATTTTTGGAGGAATACTTACCTGAATGTTAAATTCATGTAATGTGCATTTTAATAAAAAATATGAAGTCTATTTGGAATAGAGTGATATTTGGGTTGAGCGATTTTGCACATTGCAGTATGTTTCTAATTGTTCCCACTCTCCATCCCCATATCTCCGCTCCATATAACATAACACCTTTTACGAGATTTCCCCATAGCCATTTCCTTTTCACCATATTCTTTCCAAATACTGTCTCTCCTACTCTGTTCATCGTCTCTTCATATAGATCTTATATTTTCTCTATCATGTGCTCCCCTATCCCTTTTTCTTTAATACTTTCGACAGCTTCATTAGTTACACTGCATGTTCACAACTTTCTACTTTGTCACAACTCCCAACAAATTTAGTTTTCATAACTCCCAACTTTGACATAAGTAACTTCTAACTCTGAGTTTGATCATAACTCCAAACATCGTCATATCTGCTAATCTTTTATCAGAATTTCTACTCTTCGTCCCTTTCCCATTATCAATAAAAATTTTAACATAGATTGTAACTCGGATTGTAATCAAAGTTCAAAATTTACATAAGTTGGACGTCATGATGAAATAACAAATTTGAAATTATGACTAAATTTGACGTTATGATCAAACTCAGAATTTGCAGTTATGAAAGTCACGAATATTTTTTCAAATTATTCGATTCGTTCTTTCAATAATGCCATAGTTTAAATTTTGTTAAGAATGCATATGAATGAATTTTGTCACTACGCGAATGCAGATAATGCCACAACCTGAATTTAGTATGGAAACATCCGCTATATTGCTATGAGTAAAACATTTATTAGTTTCTAACTCACCACAAAATAACAATGTGGATGTTAGTCAATTAACAAAATTTTTGAAATGTTGGCAGGAATACACAAAAAATAAAAAAAAAGCTACTTATTTCAATGAAGATTTTGCTTCCCAATACAGTTTGAACTTACCTTACAAAACGACACTATTTTATTTTCCCTGTATTTCAGCCAATGTTTTAAAAATATTGTACCTGATTATTGTTTTAGTAGATATGCAGAGCATTTATAAAGACTATTTTTTTTGTGAAACGTAAGATAAACTTTTTCTCTATTTGTATAAAACATTTTGGAACACCCTGTATATTCTATCATTTCCATATAGGATATATTTTCTGTTTCCGTTCAAAATTTGTATATTCACTATTTTGGTATTTTACTTGTAGAAAAAGTGTTTCACTTGCTCGAGAAAATTAATTCAATTGCTATGCGCTTATAAATCATTTTTTCGCTCACTATTGTGATTCTTCAACTCACTTTCATTTGCATATATTTTTCAATCGTTTAAATGTATTTATTACTTTTCCGTTGTAGTTTACGCAAGATATACTTGATAATGACATTTCTCAAACTTAACAGCACCCTTTTCAAGCGATATACTGAACACTGGCCCCGTACTGGGTATGCTGGTCTTAACTTATATTTTTCTTATCACCTTGGTCCGTAAATAAGGGAGTTGTGGTCAAATTACGGCTCAATTTGTTTGAAATTATTGTGACTATTTTTAAAATTTTTTTTAACCTCGAAGATGCCCTGGTACAAAAAAAATCTAATTTACAAAATAATGTAGTGCGAATAGAAATTATTTAATAAAAAAATTTAGAACAAAGTTTATTTGGCTCGACCGCATAATAGAACAAAGTTTATTTAGGTCAGATCGACGATTGGGTTCAGAAAAACGCTCGCCGTTACGCGTGTGGGTCACCAAGTTCGTGCACAAACAAATTTTTTCAGGTGAAATTGAACCCTCTACAACTAAGCCATTCGAAAATTTGCAAAAGTACGATTCTTTTCGTTTTTGAATCATATTTCTAGCACAAACAGATAATTATGGAATAATAAGATTATGTTGATATTACATTTTAAAAGATTTCAACGCTGAATGATTCGTGAAAGCCGCTCCGCGACCCAATCCACCAGATTCGTGCGTAAAAACATTTTTTTGGTGAAATTGAACCTTCTACAACTAAGCCATTCGAAAATTTGCAAAATTACGAATCTTATGTTTTTTTATTCATGTTTTTGCGTAATACGGTTCCGGAGTTATAAAAATGTAAAAATTACAGTATTTCGTATTGACAATGTAAAATTACTCAAAAAATTAAAAAAAAATTTATTATTAAAATGAACGTTTTCTTATATATATATTTTTCATTATAGATTATAATTTAGAAATTATGGCCGGTTTAGTTTTCGATTGCATTTTTTTCGGAAAAGTTTTTCGCTAAAACACGCAAAGTCAAAAATGGTTATTTCTTTATCCGCGTAAGATTCTTTTTGAATTTTGAAAATCGGTCCGAAAATAAGCGAGTTGTGATCAAATTACGGCTTAATTTGTTTGAAATTTCGTTGACTATTTTTAACATTTTTTTTTACCTCAAAGATGCCCTCATACAAAAAAAATCTAAATCGAAAAATAAAGTCACATAATTCGGAAACTCAAAACTTTTTTCGTAACGAAAATATCTCGGGTCGTTTTAATGGGAGACGAATTTGAAAAAAGGTCGATTTTTTCGGATTGAATCTGTCCCTAGCAACGTGAACAGAGAACCGAGGTGACAAAAAATATATAAGTTAAGATATTAGACATTTTGAAATTAAATTGCAATGGTCAATAATAGTATAATGATAAAATATCTTGACAACACGAACATTATAAGTACCAATATAACTGTGTACCTATGCCGATTCAAGGAAATGAAAACACAAGAAAGGAATAGACTATACTATTTAACAAGCAATTAATAATATGCAGAATGCAGGAATTTGAAAGAATCGACCGAGGAATCGACATTATAATGAATTATAGAAAGAAGTTAACATATAGAAACTTTAAGCAAATGTCACGTTCAATGTAAAAATTGTTTTCAATTCACTATTTTTGCCACTGCTTACATACAATCCACTAGTTATACTGATTAGAAGTCACATACATCCACCCAAGAAGAGGCAGTAATGAACCGAGTAAATTCTAATATCTATTTTAGTTCCAAGATCAGAAAGAAAAATATAGGAACATCAAACACAAAGTAGTATTTCTAAATGATGAAATATGCGTAACACTTCTGTTAAGAATCATAAAACGTGCCTTTTTCAATTTTTCCACCCTTACAATTCGTGGAAACCCCATTTGGAATTCCAGAATACTAAAAGTAATTCTAGTTTCGTGTAAATATCAAGGAATGTAAATTTATATACGTTATGCTCCATTTATTATACCGCTAAACTTAACATTAACACACCTTAAATAACACAATACTGGAGACGCAGAGAAAAACAGAAATACAAATTATATCAGGGTTTCATTATATTCTTTTTATGTGTAAACAGTCAAATATATTTAAAGAAAAAGAATTTTAGTATAACTACATATTAAGTACTAAAATTAATGTATAAGAAGATATCCCGCAATGAAATTCAAATTAAACCGTATAGTACAAAACAACAAGTAAATAGGTTGTAATAATGTAAGTAGGTAAGTAATATAATCTACCAGGCGTACTTCATTGAGAATTTTTTACCCCACATCTTATAAATTCGACCCATGTGAAGTTAGCCATAAATTCAGCCATAAAAATAAATTTTTCTGTAACGCTTTCTAAATTGACTTAAAATGTTTATAACTACTAATCAACAGAAATAATTCTTATTTTAACATTTGCTTATAAAAAAATTGTTTAAACAAATTTGAAAAGTACACTTACCTCTATCGAACTTTAAGAGCTTCTTTTATAGTGTTCGCGTGGATTAATGATTATGCAAATTTAGTAATAATAGTATATTATTCAACGAGCATATAATGATGGCTATTATTCACGAAGACGAAGTTTTAGTAGCCATTATATGCGAGTAGAATACTATACTTTGTCCACGACGACCATCTCAAAATAATAGTTATATACAGGGTGATTCATAACTATTGGATAGGCTAAGGGTGGGTTATCTAGACCAAAATATGACAATGAGACACAATATTTCTTAATAAAATATTGCTGCGAAAAAAGATACAAGGCGTTAGATAAAAAATTTTTTTTCTTTATTTTTGTTAATAATTTCACTGAACATTTATCAATTCTTATCAAAATCTACAGAGAAGCATAATTATCTGACAGTCCAAAACGTTCCCTTAATAAATGAAGTAATAAATCACTAAAAAGTTTTCTCAAAAAAAGTTACCAGTCGATTTCATCATCAGGAATCATTCACGTGGCGCCCCCTACAACAAATTGTAAAATAGTACATAAAATAATGTTCTTGGTCTAAAGTTATACCTCTCTGCCGAATTTGATAAGAATTGATAAATTTACAGTGAAATTATTAACAAAACATAAAACAAAAAAATTTAATTTAACGTTCTGTAACTTTTTCCACAGCAATATTTTATTAAAGGATATTGGGTCCTATGGTCATATTTTAGCCTAAATAACCCGCTCTTAGCCTATGTCCCTAATAGTTATAAATCACTCTGTATACAGTGTGTCCAAGATAAGGATGAACAGCATGGGGATCTTGTAAACCGTGAGAGATACAGAGTTGATTAAATTTGAAAAAAGTTGCCCACTCGAGGGGTCGACATTTTGCTGTTGAGAAACTCGATGAGTTCGGCTTACTTTCGGAGATATTAAAAAAAAACCGAAATTGTGCCATTTCGTTTTTATTATATTCTGAAGTTATTCGAAAAGTTACCAAAAAACTGAATGGACTTCGTCATTGCCACTCTTTTTGCTCTACAAGATGGCGTTCACAAATTTTCACTACAACGTTTCGTTTCAAAGATACCATCATCAACTTTATTTTTTCTTATAGCACTCAAAAAAAGTACACTCTGTATAAGAAAGCATTTTTCATTACAAATTCAAAGATGTACTACACAATATGGTTGTTCTTGATTTTATTGAAAAAAATAACGTTTTATTAAATTTCTAATCTTTTGGTCTAGTGTGCGGTGAATGAAACCATGGCAACGAAAAAATGAAGTCAAATTAACAATCGACTTCATTTCTTTCATTGTTAATTCTGACAGAATCAATTTGAATGACAAAGTAGTATCAGTTTGGCAACGTTTTTCAGTGTAGGTCATATTTTACAATGGAGCAGGTAATTTTTTCAAAGAAGTGAAATTTGATATGCTGTCCTGCTACATTACATGCCGAAGAAATTCTGTAGAAACCGAACACTTGTATTTGAAGAAGTACTCGGAACGGAGGCATCCAGAAAAGTCCATATTTAGGCATTTGGTGCCCAATCTAAAAGAATGCATACATTTGAGCGCAGCAGCATTTTCTGTTTGCCGTAATTATTTCAACGCACACTACATCAAAAAGATTTGAAATTTACGTGTTCCATTGTGAAATATGTCCTACACTGAAAGACGTTGCTAAACTGATACTACTATGTCAATCGAATCGATTTTGTCAGAACCAACAATAGACTTCATTTTTTCGCTGTCATGGTTTCATTTAGCGCACAATAGACTAAACAGATTAGAAATTTACTAAAACGTTATTTTTCTCAATAAAATCACAAATAACCATATTGTGTAGTATATCGTTGAATTCGTAATAAAAAATGCTTTCTTATACGGAGTGTACTTTTTTTGATTGCCATAAGAAACAATAAAGTTGATGATGGTTTCTTCGAAACGAAACGTTGTAGTGAAAATTTGTAAACGCCATCTTGTAGAGCAGAATGAGTGGCAATGACAAAGTGCATTCAGTTTTTTGGTAACTGTTCGAATAACTGCAGAATATAATAAAAACGAAATCGCACAATTTTGGTTTTTTTCGAATATATCCGGAAGTAAGCCGAACTCAATGAGTTCTTCAACAGCAAAATGTTGACCTCTCCAGTGGGCAAATTTTTCCAAATTTAACCGACTCTGTATCTCTGGCGGTTTCCGAGATCCCATTCTGTTCATCCTTATCTTGGACCCACTGTATATATTATAAATTTACAAAAAGAAATAGTATTTTTTTTCACATTTATCTAATACAATAATTATTTATTTGTTAGTTATATTAAAATAGTTTTTATAATTATAAACAACAATCAAAGAATAAAAATGCTAATATTCCACGCCAACACGTTCAAATTCACTCTAATTTAAGGGGAGTTATGGAAACGTCGGTAAACTAGATGTTAGAAACATTTTCACCATCTAGTAGAAAATTTGATTTTGTTATGTTTTGTAATTTACCGGCGAATAGATAGATTAAAATTTGTATAGCGCTTCGTAAAATTTTGGAAAAACCAATGTCAATCGTAAATTGTATTCGAATGCAGACACATGCAATATCATGTTCTGCACTAAAGTTAACACAGTCCATTAAAAATTGAAGTTTAATTAAAAATTGAAGTTTTATTAGGTACTTTGTTTTATACACTTTGTGCAATTTGAAAAAAACGATAACAACTTAGCACTAATTTGTACACAAAAAATTAAAATTTGAACTCAAACAGATTTGCTGCAATACTGATTTTTAAAGAGGGGGTGCTAACTTGAGCTCAAGCTAGCACTCCCACAAGTTAAAATCAAATTTTAACAGCACTAATAAAAACGTTGAATTAGGCACTAATTAGCCCCCATGATGGTTTTACCATAATCTCAATAATTAGTTAATAATCCTTATTTTTATCTGGTTATAGAAACCATTTTAACGGTTTGGGAAAAACTGATACAAACGAGCGTTTAACAAATTCACAAATCAAAAACAAAGGCGATAAACTTATTCATCGAATTATGAACACCACCCACGATGGTTTTTCCATAATCTCCATAATCACTTAAAAATCAATTTTTTACAGAGTTAGGAACAAACTATCGTAGTACTCCCCTCCCCTCACCCGTTTAACTTTTCAATAGTGACAGCTAAGTCGCCACTTGGAATGTTAACGTATCAGTGAAAATACTATTTTTAAAAGCCGCAAATTCCAAAATACAGCTCGATGACATTTTGAAAAAAATTCATATGGAAAAAGGGGCCGAGTAATACCTCGCTTCAAAGGTATTTTCATTTTTAAATTTGATGCTGTTAAAATTTGATTTTGACATAGTGGGGTGCTAGTTTCAGATCAAGTTAGTACTCCAACTTGAAAAAATTATACAAATTTTTGATAGAAATTATATAAAAAATTGATTAAATACTGTTGTTGCTCCCGAGAATCACCACTTTGGTTTCGGACCTGGTCATCAAGACCCTCCCGGATAATTAGGAAAAAATGTTCAGGAACACAATTTCACAAAACACAATCACACACTAATATAGGGCACACAACAAATAATCTACAAATTAATGTTGAGGGGTTAAGAAAGGACAAATATAGATACTAAAATAGGAATTTACACGTAGTAAATATTTACAAACCCCCTCCAATAGCTTGGCCAGAAAGTCTTAATGTCGTTTTCCTCATCCATGTGTATGTATTAGTGACTTTAATTGTTATAACACATTAAGGGACTACAAAGACAACGATGCCAATGAAATAACGTTACAAACGTGGATGGAGTTTCAAAACAAACATTTGTATACGATTCAAAAGTGATCAAAAAATTTACTCGGTCGATGGCAAAACGATTACAGCTCAGATCTGTGTTTAGTGTCAATGGATAGTGACAGGGTTCCATTACAATGAAAACGTATGGTATTAAACGTTTTTCCAATAAATCAACATAAACCTTCGCTATCACAAATTGGACTTCCAATTCCGTTTGTAGAATATCTAGGAAAACTAAAAAACATCTCTCGATTCTATTGTTAGATGGATAACACCGGTTTCTGATAATTATTTTAGGTTTTTAGGTGATGTTAAATGTGCAGCAAAAAAACTCAATTGTACGTAGTTTTCAAAAAGAATATGCCCCATGTTGGTCGACTGAAACAAACAGATTGTACAAATCATATCTAGAAAATCAAAATAAAGAAATTGGGGATGCTGTACTGTCATCTCAAAATAATGGAAGAAAAGAGAAATGGAGTTCATTAATGGAAAATGTGAATTTCATACATTCAAGTCGTAAAAGCTGGACAGTTTTATAGAAATTAGGTTCTACAAATCACTCTGCTAAAACAAATACAAAAATTTCTCCAAATTCTATTGCTTCTCGGTTGGTTAATGTTTCAAACTCAATAAAAGTTGAGAAATCGATTATCACAAAGATGAAAAAGTTTCTACAAAAGAAAGGAAAATCTACACCTATCACAGAAGAGATATCCCAACCATTTATTGCAGAAGAGTTAAAACATGCATTAAAAAGACAAAATCAAAGAAAGCTGTCGGGTTTGATAGGATGCATCCAAAATTTCTGAAAAGTTTGGGAAATTATTCTTTGAAGTGACTACTTATGTTTCTCAATAATATTTATAATACATATAAGTTACCAACAGATTAAAAGAAATGTAAAGTCGTGGCAACTTGAAAGAAAACCAAATCTCCTACAGACCCCACTTCTTATCGTCCAAATAAGTTTGTTATGTGTAATTTAACAGATGTCGGTTCGGCCGTAATTGTAAAATTAGGTGACACCAAAAATAAAAAGGATCGTGTTGATAGATATCGCAAATATGCTGCTCTTCGACCACCAAATATGTCTGAACGTCCCTTTTTTTGAATTATCAGCAAGCCAAATGCACTAAACTGCCCGTTGGAATCAACAAGATAGGTAGCATCCCAAAATTGATGGCTACCTACCTTGGTTTAGAGAGGAACCCGTATCTTACACGAGCCATTATATGAGGCGATCATCTTCCACCATTTTTGTGGATGGGATTCTCCATCAGTGACGGAAGGTTACATAGCAGAGTCAATTGGGCACAAAATGAAAGTTGCTAAAACAATCACTTCGGTCGTTAAAAATTCGTCAGAAACTTCGTCAGAAACTAATCAAATTACTGATAACTTGAACAATGAAGTAGAATCATCCATCATGACACCTTCTTTAACAATTGTCAAATCATCAAATTTGGCAAAAACGTTCAAATTCAGATAATAATTGTCTTCTTCTTTGAAATCGATATCATGAACCGTTTTCGAGAAAGAGGACATTTTTATGAAAATTATCTTGAATTTCTCAAATTTGGTGTCAGATACAAAAAAGTACAAAATAAAACATTTTTAATAAAAATACCCGTTGGTCTCCCCCTACTGATCCGCTTGTGGTGGTTGTAAAAAAATAATTATAGCGAATGACGGGTTTGTAATCGTTCATTGATTATACAAAGTTTGAAATTGTTAAGTAACGGCATTTTTGAATGATTTAAAGAAAACTCTTAAAAGATGTCTTCTTCAAAGGGCTGTAGCTGTCTTAAGAACCATTTTCGGATTAAGGTAATTTGAGTTAAATTATTAATTGTCAAATAATTAATACATACAAAAAAAATTTAGGCGTTAGATTGGTATGAGTTTTTATGTCATACGTGACGTGCAACCAAAGTAAGATTGCCATTACTACACAAGACGTAATACGTATCTCACCATGAACAAATAATGGCTTGGAATGTTTAAAAAAAATGAAGAATTTGATGAAGTAAACATAACTTTTCTTTATCCATGTGGAGCCCAGTTGCACCAAACCCTAGGTCTAGACTCTATACTGTGGGTGTAATTAATTTCTCTTATAAAAATGCAAGCTCCGCAATTAAAAGACAATTCTTTTTTGAGAAATTCTTCCGAGAGTAACCGTTAGAAAACTGTCTTCGAACTGTTTACCGCCCTTTTTACTACTGAATTGCATAACGTTCTTCCTGTACGACCGAGTTTCTATCTGCAGATTCGATTCTCTACAGACAGCTCTGAAGTGCAGTTTCCTACTGCTGATGGCACCAACGTTCTTTCTGTACGCCATAGCTTTTGGATGAAGATTCAATTCTCCACCCAGAACTCTGTGTGCCTTCCAGTACTGCGAAGTATTCGGTAAAGTCTGTTAAAATATCGTACCACATTTTTTTCTCCCAAACTTCAAAGGTTGTTAATCCTCCCGATTTTTTATCTGCTCCTTACCACATACTTAAGAAATCGTTTTTGTGTTTGTAAACCGTAACTACAATAAATATATTTCAAAAAGTAAAACCAGCTGATAAGAAATTACTATTATTAAGTAAAATTAGGAGTTATTGTTTACGCTAAAACACTTACACTGATTAAAAATCTGAAAAAAAGATTTCATTGCTAATAAATGAAGTTTTGTCATTAAAAACTGAAACTCCGTAGTGACGTTAATAAGAGCTAAAAAGTAATTTACGATAATTAAATTGCCTAGTTATTTTTGGATTTGATATTCATTTTCGAAAATGCAATAACTCATGAGATTTTATAAAGAAGTTTATTGATCCCTCGAGATTACGTTGTCGTTCTCTTTCGTTCGTTAGTCATCGGTGTTTTACTACACTATTTTCCATCACAACGTCCTTACATTCTACCGGTTTTCAAGAAAATTAATGATACTGAAACTTTTTATAGTGCTTTTCAAAATAAAATTCAACTTATTATTTTTAAACGTTGAAAGGGTTGAAAGACATTTTCCTCTTAAGAGTAATGAAACAAAGTTCACTAAATTATTTCTTGCTTAATATTATATTCACACATATCTACAGCGAAATTATGTGTCAATAAATTCTTAACCCAACTCTGACCGCTTTCGCTAAGATAAACGTCAAGAAAAAAAGACTTAATATCGTTTACTCAAACAACACAAGATTAAGTAAGAAATGCAGAGAATGAAGATTAAAAGGTGGCAGTTTGTAATTAAATTACTAAACACAAAAGAGTTTTATTTTAAGATTCCGTAAAGGTTAAAGAACAACTTAGCAAAGTTTAGAATGTACAAAATATAAAGGGCGATTATGATTACATTGTCGCTTCTTCATGTCTGTTAAATATGAACGAAGTAAACTTGTGGAAAAAGCTTTGAACATGAATACTTGGAAATATTTAACATTAGATACTATAGAAGAATTAACGTCTTAATGCTCATCGACTAAACTCCCACACTTTCGCCTTAAGTTTGTTCATATTTTAAGACACTCCATAATAAACAGTCAAAATCGTCTTTCGTATTCAATATCTACTCAAAAGTAGTAAGAACTTGTTAATTTTAAATAAAACACCCTATATATTATTCAATTTTAGAATCTCAATTTCTTACTGATAATTTTTCTGAATAGTTCCCTATACCTATCTACATCAGTTTTCGACACAATAATTATTTTGGGTTATTTTTTTTTTCAAAATATGATCCCATCAAAATTTCAATTTAGCTGCTATTTGAACCCTAATAAGATTGAAATTTTAGATGCAATTTGCTAAAGCCTTGTATTTAACAGCTACTTAAATAAATTTATTTTATTTTCTACAGGGCGGTTTAAGATTAATGATTTTGAAATTAATGATTTTGACGTGACATACAAAAAAGGTCAAAACTTAATTTTTTCAAATGGAACACCCTGTATATTACTTGCAATTCTGATAGACAATTAAAATGCCTTCGAGTTGATATAGCATAATGGTATAGCTAACTCGTCAACTTTTTGAAATAATCGCAATAATAATTAAAAATCACATTGTCTTCACATAATTTGCATTAGTTAGCCATGGAACGCCATGTGATTTGATATTTGCTCAATTATTCACTGTGTTTGACCGATGTCGAAGTGCAAGCGACTAAACTGCTTCATAAACAATCTATGTGTTTTTCACGCAAACAGTATGTACAAATAGAGAAAGAAACTAAATGTGACAAATGGATGGAATGGAACCAATACATGTTACTTGTGGCTGTGTCTCTAGTGAGGTTGTAGTCATCAACTAGAAAAACTGTTTTCCACTGTGTTCTGCAGCTTAAGTTAATCATGCTAATTTATTAGCATTAATCACCGAATTATCAAAACCAATTTAGTTACTCAGTGAAGAAAACAAAACACTACAAGCTGAAAAAAGTGATACTGTCCCAGATATCATTTTAGAGCGACGTTTCAGACCTCGATACATTATATTCCAGAAATTAATTGGCTCTGCACCAGAACAGGTCTCTGCCGATTTGAACGAGCTTTCATTGACTCTCATCAATCTCACAAATACACCTGCTCTTAGAAATCGTCGAACATATAGATTTAGAAGGTATATCGGATTAGGTTCACGTTATAGATAAGTTAGTACTGGGATCAACATATATGATTTTTTAAATTTTTATTGAAACCATTCTAGCAGAAGATATTTCTGACAGTAACTTCCAAATCACGTGCTTTACAGACTAGATAGAAGATAATACACTACCAGTAAAAAAAATCAGAAGTAGGAACTCTCCTACCAGTAAGAAGATCATTGTTTTTGCAAAAGATAAAGTGCTCTGTAGAATCCGTTGAACATCTATTTGTAATTAGATGTTTTCCATTGTTTTAGGTTTATTAAATTTAGTACGTTTTCGTATTCTAATCATTATAATATAGTTTATAAGTGGTACTAGAAAGTTAAAAATTGATTTATTTGTACCCAAAAAACCCTTCTTGAAGTTATTAATTTATATTTAGCAGAACGTAACGCCACTGTGACGTACGTACGCCAGATTGTTTCTATAATTTAGTATTCATAGAGTCAACTTCTTACAAGGGACTATCAACTACAGGTACAAAGAAACTTTCTTCAAAGTTTTATAAGTAACGAGCTGTGACTTATCTAGTGGCAATCACACAAACAGCAGGACAGCAACGGTTACTTATACGACTCTTGACGTCACACATTTGTTTTAAGCAGGAAATTCATTTTTTGAATTTCTACGAGTAATTTCTGGGAAACGGACATCTAGATTTTTTTTTATTTTAACAGTGTTGATAGATACCCACAAACTTCAAGTTATTAATTTTTGAAAAAAAAAGTGTAACACCCAATTATAAGATTGCAGAAAAAAATATACAGGGTGGGGCACTACCAACGAATTATTCTATACCATTAAAACAACAAATAATGTTAGACATTTTAAGGCACATATATGTCAAGATTATTCGAAACCATTCTTTAAAAATATTTTTGATTATACAGGGTGCTCTAGAAACACGCACCATATCAAAGTTGGGTTATTTTAAATGCATAGCCCTGTATTTTTTTCTATTTTTGAATTGTACGATAAAAATAATGTATGTTCTTTAACATATCCCTATACCTACTTACTTCCGTTTCTGAGATAAACCGATTTTACCTGATTTGCAGACCCTCCAAAAAAATTAAATAACTTCAAGATAAATAAGACAAAGCAATTTTGGTTTACCCCACTTTACTAAGAGGCTGCAACATCTCTATATTTACTATTATGTTATGATGTACAGGGTGTTTTTAATACTACCGCATAACACTAACGACTTAAAACTTAAATAACTTGCTTAACTTAAACCCCTACATTTCTGTTGCCTGTTGAAAGCTCATAATAATTACCTTTTAGTCGGTATTAGGGTTACCAACCCCTAACTCTACTTTCAGTTTTAAATAATTACCTGAAAAATATTTATTTTTTTATCAGAAAAAATATACAGAAATGTGCTTATGACTAGTATCCCGGGCTCAGAAGAGTCAGTCGAATTACGCACACCGGTCACAATTTACTGATGTTTACAACATCAACCAGTATATGGTACATCAAAAATAGATCATACTGTAAACATCGACAAACTTTAACTTGTTAACTAAGAATGTAATACAAATCGCTCTAATAGTTAGTACGATAATTTCAAAAACCATTATTTTTAGAATTTTTGTAACAAAGTTACCAATGTTTACAGTGTCATCGATTTTTACTGAAATTAATAACGGTTGCTGTTGTTTGTGACACGTGGGCGTGTGATTCGACTGACTCTTAGTGCCCGGCATAAGTCATGAGCACATTTCTGTAATTTTGTTCCAAAAAAAATTCTTTTAAGGTTAATATTTAAAGCTGGATTGGCCTATACATTAAAAATGTTTGCAAGATAATGTTCATTTTACTGATATCTCACAGGTAACTTAAATTCCAGTAAATTGCAAATTGTTAAACTGGCAAATTTTAAAATATCTCAAAAACTATCAGAGTTAGAGGCTGGTAACCCTAATACCGATTGGAAGGTAACTAGTTCCTGATTCCAACAGGCTACAGAAATGCAGGGTGTTCCATTTAAATTAAGCGATTTATTTAAGTTTTAAGTCGTTAGCCTTATGCGGTCGTATTTAAAACACTCTGTACATCATAACATAATAGTAAATATTGCAAAAGAGATGTTGAAAGTTCTTAGTAACGTGATGTAAAACAAAATTGCTTGTTCTTATTTATCTTCAAGCTATTGCATTTTTTTTGGAGGGTCTGCAAATCAGGTAAAATCGATTTATCTCAGAAACGGATGTAAGTTGGTATAGGGACATGTTAAAGAACATACATTATTTTTTATCCTACAATTCAAAAATAAAAAAATATATAGTGTTCCATTTAAAATAACCCGACTTTGATATAGTAGTGTTTCTGGAGCACCCTGTATAATCAAAACTATTTTTAAAATGTGGTTTCAAATAATCTCGATATATGTATGTCTTAAGGTTTCTTACATTATTTGTCGTTTTAGTGCTACAACATAATTCGTTGATAGTGCCCTACCCTGTATACTAGTTCAACTTACATATCTACTAATTCTCAGCTGATAATTTACTCATAGCACGCGCAATTTACCAAATTATACAGTCCAACAACTTCACAAATAGTTTCGTAGTACACCAACTAAATTAGGTGAAGAATAACCGAACACTTTTTATCTGTTTTCAAATTGCGCAACTTGCCACTTCCTGGATACTCCTATTCAAGAAGTAGTATCAATTTAGGATCTCTAACACTTACTAAACCAGAAGTACTTAAACATCCAAGTACTTTGGACGTGATCAAAAGTCCTGGCCCAGATCCATCCTTAAAAGTGTAGCATCTCAACACAATATTCTACCAGTCCCTGTACCAAGGAAAGTTTCCCTAATTTTTACAATTTTGTTGTACCAGTGTTCAAATCTTGCGATAAGAAGAGTGGCGTTAAGAATTATAGGCGAATTACAATTCAGAGTAGTTTTACAAAGTTGTTTGAATCAATTATTCAGTAACTTAATATTTAGTACCTAAATACATGGTTTTGTAAAACGAAAATGCAACAGCTACAAATTTGTTAGTTATACTATATTTTATACATAAGGCGTTAGATCGATATAAGCAGATGTGATTTATACACACTTTAGTAAAGCTTTTGACTTAGTCGGCCATTCTCACCTTTGTGCTAAACTTCAATGTTATGGAGTCCACAACTTCCTATTAAATCTGTTCCAATCTTACTTATGTACTCAAAAGCAAAGTTTAAAAATAAAATCTATATTATCTGCGTCATATGACGTGTATCAGAAGTTCCCCATGACTCACATTTAGGCCCTTTCTTCTGTATTGCTTATTAATATATTTTACTACATTATCACTTTATATTATTATTTATTTATTTGAAAATCTCATACATTACATTTACAAAAATCCCTTAATGAATTGCATAACGGCTGTTCAAATAAAAAACTGGACTGGGTAGGTTTTGGAATTTTGGAGTAACTGTTAAACTTAGTTGTAACTTATAGGTTTGTCTAAAATACTTTATAAATGTATCCATCGGCAATAGATATTGACCTTGTCTTTAAACGGCATTAAAATTAAAACATTCATTTAAAAAAATGAGTTTTCGTTCGTTTGAAAAATAAGAAATTTTTATTTTTAATCGGTTAATTGCTTATGATATTAAACTTGTTCCGTTTCAATATTTATTTTCAGAATGAAAAAAATCCATTTAATTATATTCGAAGCAAATATTTATTAAGAAAAAATATTTAATTTTTGTGTTTCCTACATAATTCAAAACTCACTTTATAACAAAGTTGTAACAAACAAAATAATTAACTTATGTATTCATTGTTCATCAAACACAAATTACTGTCAAAAGCTAAATTAATGTTGATATATGAAAAGCCCGAACTAAAGTGGTAACTTTGGTGTTTGACTTGTTTGTACTTAACACAAGATATAAACAAAACTTGCCTTTTAAAATATCAAAGCAAAAAATAAAAATTACTACATGTTATTTGTTTTGCGGTAAAGCTAGTAAGAGCAATTTAAATAATTAATTTTTTTAATTAATGTAAAACGGATGGGAAAATATATCTGGGATTGATAGAGACCTATAGGGGGAATATTTTAAAATTACTTTCGAAATATACAGGTGTCCCAAAATACACAGAACGTATCAAAGTTGTGTTTTTTCTTATGGAATGACCTGTATATTAAAACATTTTCAGTTTCTAGGTTCAAAATAAGAATTGATTTTATAGAGGTTTTCCTTACTTAAACCTAAAAGTTTTTGAGATATTTTGTATTTTATGAAAAAGTCGTCATAATTTTACCGATTCATATCTCAGCAACTAATATCTTTTTCCAAACTAAATACGCACTGGAGTTTATAAATTAATCAGATTTTATGTAGAACTTGTGAAAAATCCACTATTATATACAGGATGTGTACAAAATAAGATTAATTAATGACATGCTTTGAACCGCAATAACTGGTGAAATACAACGAAACATTTGCTTAAAATAAAACGCATATTTTTTATGTCTGTCTCCGTCGTAGAGACTTGAAATTCGGCATGCCGATGGGTCTTGCCTTCAAACCAACGAAAAAAATTCCAAAACCGGATATTTTCATACAGGGGCGGGGCCAAGGGGCTTTTGTCTGCCATAGGTTTAACATTATTCAGAGAATAATGGGATTAACCTACAGGCACGCGGAGTTTAGCATTATTAAATTCATGCATTAAAATATGCCCGTCAATGGACGGGCTTCTTACAAATACATAATATTCACCTGTCAAAGTTGTATAGCTTACTTGATAAATATTAAAATTGTTACAAATCAGCCTTCATTATGAAAATTTGCATTTTTCATGACAACCTGAACATTTAGCTATAGGACACTATAGTATTGTTTGATAGGTCATTACATTTTACATTTGTTGTTGATATAAAATATCATTTAAACTAAGCAAGTTATTGCGGTTCAAAACATGTCATTATTTAAGCTTATTTTGTACACATCATGTATATGATAATGAATTTTTCACAAGTTCTACATAAAATCTAATCAATTGATAGACTTCAGTGCAAATTTAGTTTAGAGAAAGAGAATAGTTGCTGAGATATGAATCGGCAAAATTGTAACGACTTTTTCATAAAATACAAAATATCTCAAAAACCTTTAGATTTAAGTAAGGTAAACCTCTATAAAATCCTTTCTTATTTTGTTTGTAGAAACTGAAAATGTAATAATATACAGGACATTACATAAGAAAAAACACAACTTTGATACGTTCTGTGTATTTTGGAACACCTGTATATTTCAAAAATAATTTTAAAATATTCCTCCGATAGGTCTCTATCCATCCCAGATATATGTTTCTAATTTTATTAAATAGTTTGGCTGTAATATTCTGTGTCGTATACCGTGAATAACCCTGTATATGACATGATCAATATATTGTTTTAACGGAACACCCAAAATATTTTTGGACTGTATATCCACAGACGATTCCAAAAATATAGATACTTAAACAAATAATTTTGCTGTTTTAAAGATACAATCGTTTTAAAATCAGTAAAGCACTTTGCAAAACTGAAGAAGAATGGGCACTTTTTTTAATGTTATTATTGATGACAGTGACATAAACTTTACTACAAATTACAAGGTGTTATTTAATGATACATCTAGTCACCGGTGACTTTTCATGTACAAATAAAAAATGCGTTCTACAATACAAATTTACATTTTCAATTAGTCAAAATAAATAAAACGTCACTGAAAAGAATACATACAAATAAATCGCAATAGATGAAAATCATTAAGAGTCTTCTATACCAGTAGGATAATTTTGTCGAAAGTGAGCGCAAAAAGTTCAGAATAGAATGAATTTACCCGACATACAGGTTGATTGTAAATTCAGGGTCACTTGATTTACTCTTTTATTATCCATGATAGACAAAAAGTTTATTAAGAAAAGTTTTACAAGTATACAAGACGAGTATTTTCCAAACTTTGCACAAAATGACTGACTTCCGGTTTAAGCGGAAATTATATCAACTTTATTTTTTAAATGAAACATGTAAATTTTTTTAGGCTAAAGTGATTCTTTTATAAATTATCTTTAAAAAACTATAACACAAGCATAGTGCTATAGTTACTAATAAATTAGTTATTTATTATTCAAAATCTAAAGATTGATACAATTAAACTTAGGAGGCTGTGAAAACTAACAAATGTTCAAAGTGCCCCCCATTTTGTTGTATACATAAGCGGCTTCTATTTACAATACTTCTTTGTACATCTTGCAGCATTTCGGGTGTTATTTCGTCGTATTCTGACCGTTGTGCACATTAGTTTTCACAGCCTCCTAAGATTAATTGTACCAATCGAAAGCATCTCTTTAGATTTTGAATAATATATAACTAATTTATTAGTAACTTTAGCGCTATACTTGTGTTATAGTTTTTTAAAGAGAATGTATTAAATAATCACTGTAGCCTAAAAAATACTACATGATTCATTTAAAAAACCGATACAAGTGGAAAGAAGGTTTACTTTTTAAACTATTTAACGTTATTCCTTCTTCCAAAATTATTTCTTTTATTGAAAATATGTTGTCTAATCGGAAGTTTAGAGTTTTTGTTGGAGATAAAAGCAGTAAAATTTGATTTTTAAATAATGAGCTTCCACAGAGATCGGTTCTTGCACATATTCTTTTTAATGTATACAGGGTCATTGGTGGTCGATGATAGGTTAGACGTTTATGGAAAACGGGGCATAGTAGTAATCTGAATATTTGGCTGTTGCCATAAATAGACACGTTCAATCTTTCTAAAATATTTTCATTTTGGCGGTGTTGCCGCTTCTACTCAAAAGTAGTAACAACTTGTTAATTTTAAATGAAGCACTCTATATATTATTCAATTTTTAGAATCTCAATTTCTTACTGATAATTTTTTCTGAATAGTTTCCTATACCTTTCTACACCGGTTTTCAAAATAATAATTATTTTAGGTTATTTTTTTTTTCAAAATATGATCCCACCAAAATTTAAATTTAGCTGCTATTTGAACCCATATAAAGCTGAAAATTTAGATGCAATTTGCTAAAGCCTTGTATTTAACAGCTACCTAAATACATTTATTTTATTTTATACAGAGCGGTTTAAAATTAATGATTTTGACGTGACATACAAAAAGGTCAAAACTTTATTTTTTCAAATGGAACACCCTGTATATTACTTGAAATTCTGATAGACATTTAAAATGCCTTCAAGTTGATATAGCATAGTGGTATAGCTAACTCGTCAACTTTTTGAAATAATCGCAATATTATTAAAAATCACATTGTCTTCACATAATTTGTATTAGTTAGCCATGGAACGCCATGTGATTTGACAATCGCTCAATTATTCACTGTGTTTGACAAACGTCGATGTTTTGAGAATGTGATTTACTACTTATTCAAAAACAAATTACAAAGGAGCGAAATAATTACTCGCATAAAGTCTTGATGAATCTATTTATTCTTCATGAACAATGTGACAAAATTGTGGCAAGAACATGTGGGAAATTCAACGAAATGTATCCTATTATTGGGATTATTTCAAAAACTTGACAAGTTAGCTATACCACTATATCAACTTGAAGGCATTTTAATTGTCTATCAGAATTTCAAGTAATATACAGTGTTCCATTTAAAAAATAAAGTTTTGACATTTTATGTATGTCACGTCAAAATCATTAATTTTAAACCGCTCTGTATAAAACAAAAAAAATTTATTTAGGTATTTATTCAGCCTTATATGGGTTCAAATAGCAGCTAAATTTAAATTTTGATGGGATCATATTTTGAAAAAAAAAAAAAAATAATCTAACATAATTATTATCTCGAAAACCGGTGTAGATAGGTATAGGGAATTATTCAGAAAAAAATTGTGTTTCTGAAAATTGAATGTGTGTTTCATTTAAAATTAACAAGTTGTTACTACTTTTGAGTAAAAGCGGCAACACCGCCAAAATGAAAATATTTTAGAAAGATAGATTGTGTCTATTTATGGCAATAGTCAAGTTTTCAGATTACTCCTATACCCCGTTTTCCATAAACGTCTAACCTACCATCGACCATCAATGACCCTGTATAGGAAGTGGTGTATAGGTCATTACTATTAGAAAATGATGGTTCTGTTTGCTGTTTGCATATGATTATCATACAAAGTGGTTGTCGTTGGAACTTCAATATTCAATAGGTATGAAATGGAAATGTTTTTGTCAATATTATTCATCTTCTCCTTTAAAATATTAAGTTGAGAGGGCTCATATAGTTTTTCTTCACATGCTTCATAGTAAGTACATACCCCTGAACCTTTATTTCGTGCGGTAGTAGATAGAAATGGTTTTGTAAAGATCATGTTCAAAACTGGCCCTGAGGAAATTTTTCTTGATCTTGGTTTATGCCACTGCTGTGGCAAATCAGTGCAAGTTTGCTCTAACGGTTTTCCTTCATTTCATGTTGAATGAAATGGTGCAATAAATACCCAAAACCAACTATATGGTTACAAGACAGGGATTTCCTAAAGACAAATCAAAACAAATCAAATTAAAGGTAGACGTTTCCTCATGCAGTAACAATATGAGAGAAACTTGTTTTCGTGTGACTAAACCCTGATGCTGGAAGTACACTAATGAAATTTTATGAACAACCAGCCAAAGACAAACTTACAAAGATAGATCCTTTCAATGCTCAAGTCAATCACAAATAAATTTATTTAGGGTCCCTCCCAAGTAACAATTCGTGACGACCAAATACAGTACTTGACGTAAGCGTGACTGATTCGTTGCAATTTGTCGTTAAACGATTCTTACGTCACGAGTTCGCCACCAAACCGTCTATTCTACGCTTTACCGTTAATTTTCTACACGTATACTGTAACGATAACTTTATGTAAAAATGGCGAAGCCCTAACGATGCTTATGCGTGACGCATTACTGACGAACTACTTATATCGTATCGCTGCGCTGCGATGAAATAGCGACTTGACTGTCACATACTATATTATTATATTATAAACTTTGATGAAATTGCAGAGGTTGTTTTGTGGTTGTCATTTTGTGTCGAATGTCTGCTATACTAAAGTGTCATCTCTAAACCTTTCCTAAATCATATTATTGGATTTGACCTAGTTTGGCTCTGAGATACGGAAATATTATATTTTAGTTTAGTTTTACACCATATATTAATATACTAACCCCACTACAAAATTTTATTTTTCCACGACATACTTAGAAAACAGACGTTTCTTCTCTACAAATAGTGAGGAAAATTGATTTTCCCTCACTAGTGAGGAAAAAATGTCATGTTGCAAGAATGTCGCTTGGAACTTAATTAAACAATTTAATTTGTTACACAAATAATATAAACTATTATTATTCATATTTAAAATGACGTTAGGATCCATTATTGATGTATTGATTATTTCATATATATATATAGAACAATAACTCTTGCAATTACCAATACTTATATAATAATATATTAATAAAGTATATTATTATATAAGTATTGGTAATTCCAAGAGTTATTATTTTATATATATATATATATATATATATATATATATATATATATATATATATATATATATTATTCAGTCACTTTTGTTTAATTTAGTATCTTATATTTCGACGTTTAAACATTGCTACCCTAGATTTATTGGTTAGAATTACGCGGCTAGCAACGTTGCGCTATAACAGGTTGAGACCTTACCTCAATCAATCAATCAAAAATTTGTTTTTCAAAAAAATGTTGAACAAATGATACAGTTAAATCCACTATATACATATCAAATACAATTTATATAAAATGTAAACAAAAACCAAATTACCTCTATATCAAAAAGAAAACGAAAACCTTTCTTCCCTCTTCTTTACTACTCCCCTTCATTCCTTACTGTTCCTCTCTCCAGATTTTTTTCTCTCTAAAACTTCTCTCATCCACTCTGCTCCCTCTCCTTGCTCCCCCAATAGCTCTTTCCTTTGTCTTAATTCCTGACATTCTACTCTCATATGATCCAAATTTTCCCACCCCTCTCCGCACAATCTACATTTTCTTTTCCCATCTTCCCACCAATACCTGTTTTCGTTCTCCTCATTTCCCATTTTAAACCTCGCTATCATTTAATTTCCTCCATTAAGCCTTTTTCCCCGTCATATATTTTGGCAATTCGCATTTGTTAGTAATTCCTTATACCTTTCATTGTACCTACTGCTTTTTATCTTCTCCCTCCTTTCATACATTTGCGTATCCTTGTCTCTCATTATTATCTCCCCTTCAATCCACCTCTCACTTCTTCTATTTCGTTCCACCTCTTCCCTTGCGTACCCTACTCTCTCATAGTAACCTTTCCTCTCTTCCTGTCCATATTTTATTTTCATGTCTCTCACCTGCTTCCATGACTCGTATAAAATTTCATTTTCTTTTCTCCTTTCTATCCGTTCTTCGTATTTCATCGCTCTCTTCCCCGCTTATATTCTTATTTCTTCCATTTTTGTTTCCTCCTCTACTATGCATCTCGGTGTCTCTTTATCTAGCCCCATCACCCATTTCCAATACCTTTCCTGCACCCTTTCCAGTATCTCCCACTCCTTCCATCCCCACACTTCTACTCCATACATCATTACACTTTTCACCAATTTCTCAAAAAGCCACCTCCTCTTTTCCATGTCCCCTCCAAATACCCTTTCTCCCAACCCCACGTCTGCCCTAGTATCATATGCCCCTTCTTCACTAAATCTTTCACTTGCCCTCGTCCCTATTGTCATATCTTATTTTGTAGTCCAAATATTTTAACTCGTGTACACTTTCGATATCCTCATCCCTCCATCACCATTCTTCTCTTTTTCTTCTTCCTCGTCTTTTCTGGAAAACCATTATTTTTGTTTTTTTTTGTATTTAAATTTAACATCTTTTTTTCTAAATATAAACGTAACACCTTCACCATTCCCTTCATTTCTTTTTCATCCTTTGCTATTATTACATCATCCGCGTATGCCAACACCAATATTTTTTCCCGCCCAACACTATCCCACCTCTTTGACCCCTCTTCAACTCTTCCTCTAAATCCCCAATATACAGAGCAAACAAACTAGGACACAAGGGACATCCCTGTCTTAAACCCTTCTTAGCCCAAAATGTATCTCCCAACCCCCCTTTTACCCTTATCTCCCTTATACCATCCACCAAGTCCCCACTTATCTTACTTTTTATCGTAGTTTCCCACATTATTTCCCTGTCCACATTATCAAAAGCTGAACTTATGTCCAAAAACATCCCATACACTTTCCCCCCTTACCCTGAAATTCATTATTAACTATTTGCTTCAAAATATATATGTTATCCACCGCCATCCTTCCTCTTCTGAAACCCGCCTGGCAGTCCGATAACACTCTCTTCTCCTCCATCTCCTTTTCCAATCTACCTCTTATCATCTCCCCATATAATTTATATCCTACGTTGGTTACACTCACATCCCTATAACTTTTCATTTCCTTCCTTTCTCCTCCCTTATAAATTGGACAGATAATTGCTTCTCACCATTTCACCGGAAAACCCTCTCCCTTCCATATCCTGTTAACCTCGTATTCTTTCTCTCAACAGTATTTCCACTGCTCACCTTGCGTTCTATCCATGCCTTTCGCTTTTCCTATTTTTATTTTTGTTATTGCTTCATCCATTTCTTCTTTTTATCTCTCCCTTTCTTCTTCTACTCTCCTCCTACTCTCTTTATCATTTTCACCCCCTTCTCTCCTTGTAAAAGGCTTATACAATACTCCTCCCATTTCCTTGATTTATTTCTATTCTTTTATTAAATTTTTTTCTTTGCTTGTTAATTAATTTCCATGCTTGTTCCTCATTTTTATTTTTTATCTCTTCCTCTAATTCTATCCTATATAGTCCTCCTTCCTGTTCTTGCATTTTTCTTGTATTCCTCTTTCCGAAATTTTAACTCTTCTATGCTTATTTTATCTTGCTTCCACCTTCCACCTCATTCTTGCCTTTCTCATTTCCCTCCTTAATATTTCACATTCCCCATTCCACCATTCATTCTTAACTCCTCTTGTATTTTTGTTGATCCTGTATTTTTCTTTTCCGTTGTCCGCTCCATTTTAATCATTAAATTTTGCACCACTTAGGTTGAGACCTTACCAAGACCACAGAATAAATAAATAGACGAGAGTATTGTAACCCTCCGATTGAACCATATGTTACGTTTACAATTAATAGTTTTTCTTTCATTTTGGTTGGTTTTTTGGGAAATGTCGTGGAAAATGTTTTGTGTCTAACACATGAGGAAAGCCCTTTTTCCACTCTCACTCTTGGACAAATAACTATTGTTTGGATGTTTATTTCTAAAATCGATCAAAAGTTTTTGGTATCTTCTACATCAAAATTTCTAATATATTCTCCTATGAATTATATTAACATTTTAAATTGTGAACTCCTGATTATTTTCAAGTGTTAATTTTGCCTTTCTCATTGAATACTAACGTTTACCTGTTTTAAATGTCCGAGTTTTATGAATCACCCTTTGCAATAATTTACAGTTTCAAGTTATAGCTTCAGGTCCCAAGTTTTGTTAATGCGGTATCGAGTCTACCTATACAATAGCAAAATATATCCCATTTTATTTTGTTTATGTATCTACGCAATTAAAAGGGAACGACTAATTTATGTACCTGCTGTAAACCGCGCCATTATAAACGCGAAAGATTGTACCACATAATTGATGGATAAATTAAATCTCCTCCTCTCAATTCGTTTCTTCTACTTTACGAAATGGCTTCACCAAAAAAAACGGCATTCAAAGGGAATAGTATAAATTTAGATGGACGTTGAAAAGTTAAATGTAGAAGACTTATATGGTTACAAGCCTCTCTCTTTATGTCCTTTTCTGAATTTACAAACGGAAAACACATGACCTGGAAATAAGAGTTTCAAAATTTGTTCAACACTGATTTAAAAAAAAATCATCAAACAATCATGTTAACAAATAAGAGCTTAATGATTTTAATAATACATGAAATCTGACATATTTCATTATTTTTCGTTGTTGCCATGACCGAACAAATCCATTATTCGATGATATTAATGTGTAATATTTATTTTTCCTTAACTGACATTAACATAGAATTAATCAATATAATATAATTATTTTAAGAGAGTGGGTGCGGGTTGATATGTTTAGTTTTTTCTACCATTCAGACGGTTTCGTCAGCAGTGTAATGTACCTGTTCAATGCAATGATTAAAATTATTAATATAGTAGGTATCAACATTGACAAATTGAATATTAATTATTTTACCGTATTTATTTATTATTATTTCTTTTAGTTAATTGTGATTAGAATTAACATAATTTTTTTAAATCACAAAAATTAACCTTCACGTTTGGTACGGGTGGTATATCAACTTGAAAAATGATATTTTAAATGAAGCAGCTTGGAAAATGTGCTATCGAATTTCATTCATTTTACAGTTTTTCATATTTTGTTACAGCAGATAATATTCCTATTACGTAAATGTTAATTTTTTAATAATGTAATTTAATAAGTTATTATGATTAAACTCTAACCAATGCTTCGAATATGAATTCTATAATTGCAAAATAACCTACAACACAAAGATCCCAAATTTAATGTTATTTTTAATTGTCTCGGGAACAATTAAAACCCTCGTCAAAGCAAAATTTCATAGAAATAACAATAGTACCAATACAATACGTAAATGTCAATAAATTTTTGTTTGTACTTGTTTATTAAATTTCGATCACATTCTGAAACAGCTTTAAAACTTTACAAACTTTGGTATCAAAATTTCGTTTCTCAGGATCGTCTCTATACCGATGAACAAAGGTATATAATTTAATTATTCAATTATTAATTAATTATTATTGGGGTATGTAATGATATAATAGCGTACTGCAAAAATAATTTTATTAAATGAACAAATAACAGATTATTGTTGCCCGAATATACTAATGTAGTATTTATTTCATATTCATTTTTTTTACACGCACCCCGCGGGGTCAAAAGGTATTAATAAATAAATAAATTATTGTGGATATCAACAAAAAAAATTATACTATGGCTCGTTCGAATTATACAAAATCTTGTTAAAATTTATCTTCAAATGGTGTGCAAACAGCTAACAGCTTTCTAGTTGCATAAAGCACATGAAATGATAAGTTGAACACAAATCAGTGATTTTAATTTAAAACACCTTATACATGTAGCGCCAAACTCAGTCGGAATTAATGTCGATAGAAGGTACAATAAATTTCGGACAAGTAAAAAATTCCACTTATAGCAGCTATATATGTAACCACTTTGATCACTTGACAGCAAGTGCGACAAAAAATTATCACCGATAAGTGTTGCGACATCTAGTTTCGTCTCATGCTATCGTAACACGTCCGAAAATGCATTTGCATTAAAGCAACTTTATCTAGAGAGTGTAAGCAGTTACATACTGCGATTATTATAGCCTACTATGTGTTGGTAAAATAATAATCTCGAATCACCTGCTGTGAGTTCGCAAGTTCGCTAATAACAAATGTGTACCAGCTTACAACGTCTAAGAACGAATACAAAGTGCGTCGGAATCGAAACTAAAAAGTAAAAAAAACCAGACGATTACATCCCAGGAAAACTAATAAAAGCTCCCTCTGTATTTTAAATTTTTAGTACCAAATTCAACTCGCCGATCACCTATAACATTTTATAATGTCAAAACAAATACTAACCTTAAGTTAAAATCACCTGTACATATAATATGTAACAATTTCAATACCATATCATATCATTGTGACATTAACTACTCAAAATTAACCGTAATTGTTAGTTTAATACATTAATCCATTAATTTTATAAGTTAATCCTAGTGCATAAATATGAATAGTCCTGTTAAGGTCTTGTACTGTTGGGCAACAAATAAATTATTATTATTATTTATCGAGAATTGGTATTTTTCCATTTTGTATTCCACAACTTGATGCACGTGTGTCGAAATTTTGCACGTTTACTCAGTTTTTCATTTGGAACAACTTTTCTTAATAACATTTGTGCGTATCTCGTCCCCAAAGTGCATTTAATAGTTGCACAAAAACGTTTTTTGAAAACTTCAAACGTCATCCTTGATTTTCCAAACTAAAATTATGTCGCAAATTAGTTTCCAACCAAGCAGGGCTGATCCCCAAAAGCTCAAAATTCAAGAAACGACCAAACAATCGGGAGACACACTGTATAAATACAGAAAAGAAATACAAATTTAACCATAATTTAAAATTTCTAGTGTTGTGAAGATGCCTCCTCATATTAGTGCGGATTTGAAAGCGCAGACTGTCTCGGAGTTAATGAGGGGGTAGAACCGTAAGGCATTTGCGATTAAAATGGACCCGCGTACATACTTTACGAAGACCCATCGGTAGTGGTAGACCCAGAATATCTACACCTGCACAAGATATTGCAATCTTAGCACTCGATTAAAAAGATCTACTTTACACACTTGTTGCATAAATAACTATTAACAGTAGCAACGATGGGCCCGTAAAGTATTCTGAACGAAAAGAACGCTTTACCAGAATAATCATATAACTGCGAAAAAGCGTAGTGGCTATTTCTCAGTTAACGTGTGGAGTTGGATAAGTGCGCGCGGACCGGGAGTTTGCTAGGTTATAGATAGACGGTCGTCTTAATTCTGAAGAATATTTGAATATTTTAGAAAATGTTGTAAAGCCTTCAGTTGAAGTATTGTATCCTGATGAAAACTATATTATTCAGCAAGTTAGTTATTTTTATTCATAATTTATTACATGACTAGAACACCAAAAAAATAATTATGAATTGTTATTAGTTACACATTTTCAGACAAATTACGTTGCTCTAAAAAAATAATTTTACTCCTTAGAAGTATTTAATTCCTAATGCATCAAATCATTCATTGGGTTTATTAGTAGTTGAATAGTACCTAATCGAATTTTATTGTAAAAATGTCTAAACAAATGTAACCTAATAATTTCAATGACTTTTAATCGCGTCTGTATACTTCTAGAATTTACACAATCATCATTTTGATTTATCCATAGAATTGTCACAATTTCGGTTTTGTTTTAAAAGATAAAGCCCCTATTCACACTTCGCGTTTGTTAGTGTTAAACTAGATCGAAGATAATAACTTGCAAGTATTGCCCTGGCCTGCGAAGAGTCCAGATTTTAATATCATAGAAAACGTTTGTGCTCGAATGCTTGGTACCATCAAGGGGCAACGAGGGCCAAATTTTATACCTGGGACCGATAACAACTCATTACTATTACAAATGCGTGAAAGATAATTCATCCTAATTATATCAATCCCTTAGTAGCGTCAATGGGTAGACGTCTTCAAGAATGTATTGATAATCAGGGAGATTATACCATTAATAATTTTTAAATACGTTTTTGACCTCCTGACGCATGTGAAGCATAACTTATTCACAAAGTTAATCCCTGCTGGAAGGTAACAGTCACCTGCTATTAAATACTAGCGATACTCGTAAGTCCCTTTTACAATATAAAAACTTTATTTTCAAGAAACCGTCTTTTCCCATTTTTTTATTTTTTGAATGTACATTTAAGAGGCGAGGAAGCTGATTTGGTGTAAAGAATCACCAAAGAGGTGTCTGACAGGTTTAAATCGTAGAATTTCTTAACACTACTCAAAGTGTGGTCTGAAGAACAGTTACTCGCTTTAGACAAACAGGAACAACTGCAAAAAGACCTGGTAGTAGTTACGAATCTGTAACTACGCCAAAAAAAGATCCATTTTTGATTCTCAAGCTAGGAGACACCGTTTGCAACTACTCGTCAGCAGGTGCAGAGCCTTATCAATTCGACTGGCACTATAGTATCTGACCAAACAGTAAAAAACAGACTAAGGGGGGTAGGATCACACATACATATACGGTATCCGCCAAAATAAACAGTATCGGAAACAGAAAGTGCTGTGGAGTTGTTTATGTAATATGGATTTGTCATATTTGACTTAATTGTCATTAGTTGATATATTAATAGTACGCTGCAGTTAAATTTGATTTAAAAATGGTTCTAACAACGGAAGAAAAAGTTATTTTGGTAGAGCATTATTTTCGTTTATATTTATTTTTATTTTCGGTACTGTTTATTTTGGCGGATACTGTACCTTACAGATACACCACCGTATGTACTACCTGTATCCAAAAACTAATCGGAATTGTTTTATAAATCAAAAATCTGTATTGATTCTTCTAATTCAATTTCGTCCGCTTCAAAATAGTCCCTCCCGATATAATACACTTATGCCACCGCTTTTCCAGTCCTCAAAGCATGCCAAAAGTCTTCTTCCGGTATAGCCTTCAGAGCGCGCGCCGATTCACGTTGAATGTCTTCAATCGACTCAAAACGGTTTCCTCGGAGTGGTCTTTTGAGTTTTGAAAATAGCCAGAAGTCACACGCAGCCAAATCAGGTGAATAAGGTGGTTGCGGAACGATATTGGTTGCATTTTTAGCGAAAAAGTCACGAAGAATCAATGCAGTGTGAGATGGCGCATTATCGTGGTGTAAAACAAAGAGTTATCTTTCCATAAATCCGACCTCTTTTTACGAATAGCTTCACGCAAATGACGCATAACACTCAAATAGTATTCCTTGTTGACAGTTTGACCGGTGGGAAGGAATTCGTGATGCACCACACCACGATAATCGAAGAAAACTGTCAACAACACCTTAATTTTTGAGCGACTTTGACGCGGTCTTTTCGATCTTGCCTCACCTTTGGCACGATATTCACTATGTTATTGATTTTGGTAGAGCTCGGTCCCTGTAAGCCTTCTGCAACATTTTCAACGTTTCTGCAGCATTTATTCCATTCAGGAAACAAAATTTGATCGCACTTCTTTGTTGAATAATTTCAGACATTGTGAAAATCGCCAAATTCACTTTTGTGTCAGACAAAAACAAGCGTCACTTAAACACTAAAGAATATTTTGACATATAATGTGGCATAGATGTCAGTAACAGTTGTACCAACTTAAAAAAAAATATTGACGAAAAATATTTACCCGCGTCATTTACATCGAAAAATTCCGACTAGTTCTTGGACACTAAGTACTTGGACGTCAATTTTGGCGACGATATCGAAACAGTTTAGAAGTGGCACTTACGATTGGCGCTGTAGTAGCGCTATAGATATCACAACTACTAGTATACAGATGGTTCTTGTAAAAAATTACGAGTTTCTTACATTATAGTACAGAACAATAAATGCAATACATATTAAATTCAATTACTAATTCTAAAATTGTAAAAACAATATAATAAATTGTTGAAAGTGTTATAGTGAATTAAAATTACAACACCATCTGTCATGTAGTAGGGTGATCAAGGTTTGATGCACTACCTTCTGATGTCTATAGTTATTTTACTTAGTGCACAGCACTACATATTGTCAATGGTTGGCATTATAAATATTTAAAGAAAACGTTAATTTGTGTATCTGTGCTAACGTCAAAGAAGAATATGGGACTAACAAAGACTTGAAGAAGTTACTCCTTGGTAGGGCATTTTGTTCACTGATTAATCGAGGTTTTACCTTAACATTGATAGTCGTCACAAAATAAGTCTACCGACATAACAATACGAAGAGGACATTATTATGGGCCACATCCTACCCAGGGGAAACGAAATTGGACGTGAAAATTTAATTTTCTTGAATGACAATGCAAGACTCCATCGTGCTTAAAATGTGATAAGGGCCCTTAATGACAATAAAATTAATCGCTTACCGCTTACTCCGTCATCACCAGACCTCAACCCAATAGAACATGTTTAGGACATGTTGCAAAGGACGTTGGATGATCATATTCCTCAACCTACGACTGTTGGGGAATTAAGGGTTATTCTTCCTATCCTTTGGCAGAAAATTTCACAAGAGCATATTGATAACTTGTTTTGGAAGTATGACTAATAAGTGTCTAAGTTATTTAAATATTTAAAAGAAAAAAATGTCTACTTTTTTTATTAAAATTAAAGTGTCGTTTTTGTCTTTTAATCATGCTATAACGTAAAACATTTTTTCCTGAAGTTAAACTGTTGTGCAAGTAATATCCCTACTCAGTTTTGAGTAGTTTTGATTTATTAAACATTTCGACTGCTTTAGAAGAAGAATCTGTACGTGAAAATGAAAACTCAATCCGCCTTTATAGGAACTTCGTCAATCCTTTGCCTACTGCAAGAACAGTTTTTCGTATTTATAAAAAAATTATTAATTATTTTACGCCGTACAATGTATTCCAATAATGTAACCTTTAGAACACTATGAAGTATCAAGTGACGAAGAAAATGAAAATAATAGCGATGCCTTGTATAAACCACCACCAACAGTAATTTAGATACAGCAAGCGAACCAGGTGTGACAACAATAAACAACAAAACGTTAATGAAGGAAAAAAAAGAGAAGGAAAAAACAGAAAGAAAAAAAGCAAGTAAAAAGAACTAGTTTCCATTTAAGAACAAGAAACTGAAAATGGACGGGTAAGAATACGTGTGGTTTAACATAGAAGACAGGAAAGTTAAACAAAATTGCCAACGCTTGAAAAGATCGTTACAACCAGTCAACTATTCTAGATGCAAAATATCTAAAACAAAATTATGTTGGCAATTTAGTGACGAATGCCGGAAAAAAAAGTTTGAAATATTTTGGCGAGAAACAACTTAAGAACTACGAAAAAAATTTGTTTCCTCTCACGTATTAAAAAAAACAGAGAACAAGAACAAAGATTGTGTACAAAATCGTTTTGTGGAAGAAGTATCAACAACTCAGTAGTTTCTTTTTCAATAGCTGTAAAAATTAACGCATATTACTGTAGAAAATATACTTTTCAAACTTTGATTTGCATATAGTTTATCTATAATATTGACCGAAGAGGAATATCCTTCAAAAACCGAAACGTATTTAACAAAATGTTCACTTTTTCGGCAAAAAAAAGTGCAATTAGCTGAAAAAAGGAGAAACTCAAAGGAGACGTCTTTGCGAGTCAACAATGTTCCATAGGGGTCAGCTTTTTGTTGTATCAGCAAATCGGCCAACTGAGGAGACGTATAGAAATTGTCTGTTGGCAGGCAATATCCCATACAAAACAGTAGCTCCATGAGTGACAACACTACTTGGGAAGACATGGGTAAATCCTTGTATTTGGCACTTATTTTTGTGCCTTTGCCTGTGTATAAAGTTTTTATGACTATGATAATATATTCTGTAGGAGAGTACCTACAGAAGATATTGATGGGCGTTTCAAACACTTCTGAAGTATCCAGTACACTATTCCTTCAAGTCTGGCTTCATACCAAGAAATACATGCATTTCTTCGAATGTTCCTGGTGACGTTGTTGATGCTGGTCCTGGTTGCTGTTGGGCAAAGATTTCTGTTGTTTCTGTTACAATGTGATTGACCAGAGAATCTAAAAAATAGCTCATAATAAGAGAAAACATCGTTTTCTTCTGACTGGGTAAAAGTACATCCAGGAGCTCCAATCGATGGATATTTTGGCGAACCAAGAAAAATTGATTCTTGCTAATCGCGCACCAAATTCTTGCTGCAGCGAAATCGACATCGTTCTCACTTTCCTCAGATTGGCATATTCTATCTCACTATCGAAAAATTTGGAAGAGTTTCTCAGCAATAAAGATAAATAATTCAACAAAGTAATTTCACTTAAATTAATATATTCTTATAAATTAATTATGTACCTTCAATAATTAAATTAATAAGATAGGAATATCTAGATTACATCTTACATAGCAATTTACTTACCAAATGATTATAATAATCAATAAATTAATCAAAAAAATAAAGCTCAAAATTCACAACAATAGGCTACTAACGCTTAAGCAAGGCTAACTGTAAATATGAACTCAAGTTCAATCTTCAAACAAATTGCAACTTTAAATGTAACGGTTTTTGTTGATTCCGTCGATACTGCTTGCAACATTTCTTTAACAGAATAAGTATCCACACACATAACCGTCGCCCGTGACTGTGATGAGCGCATACCTACAGAATTGCCAGTAAGGCGCGCTAGAGTATGACACGTTAAGTGTTAGTTAACCGGCCTTCAATTTCTTACCGTTTTCGAGAAGAAAAATTGCGATTAGATAAAATAGTTCAAATAAAAGTTATAGACAAAAATTTCCAAAAACTTTTTACCCATACCTTTCTTTGTATAATTCATATTCATGGAGATATTACTATAAAACTCAATGTTACGTGAATTTAAATAAATAAGTGCGAAAAGTTATGATTCTTCGTCTAAAAATAGTGTGGGTCTTTCATATAAAAATTCATATGAACAACTCCTGCTTAGTTACAGCTCCTTAAAGATGAGGCAAAATATGAATATTTATGTAAATATTTCAAGAATATGAAATTCACGTGGGCTCGACGAATTATTTCCAAACTCTAATCTAATCAGATATGATGTATTATAAATAACACCTACATGCCAAGTTTCATAAAAATCTGACCAGTGGTTTTCTAGATATCGTGTTTATATTTGGACGGCGGGGGCCAGAAAAAATTGTCGAAAAGGTGTAAAAAAAAGTGTTAAAAGTTTCCGTTATAAAACCTTCGGAAAACTCTCCATTTCATTTAAGATATGGAGTGTAAAAACATTAGATATAGAGTAAAAATTTACTTATGTCTATTAAGTTTTAGGAATAAAATAGTATATTAAAGAACTAGTTTTAGAAGACGCATTTTATAAGACGAGTACAGTTTACAAAACGAGCCGCGAAGCGGGGAGTTTTTGAAAGTACGAGTCGCTAAAATGCCTTCTGAAACGAATTCTTTATACTATTTTTCTATTTTGGGCTTTTCAGATTGATTTTAAAATAAAATTTCGCGAGTTTTAAATTTAGGAGTTTTGAAGTGTATTTGCTAAGGTGGCAATATTTTCATTAAACTTTGGTTTAAATGCGAGTTTAAGTTTAATTAGTACATTTATCATATGTTTTATTTAAAAAAATGGGTGGAAATAAAAATAAGTAGATAAATAAATCTACTGATCATTAATTATGATTTCAATTAATGCACACCGAACGTAATGACAGCTTGGACGTTATCAGTGTTACCACCGTTCGGAATAAATATTGTTCTATTTCTATAAAAGTTTCTATTTTCTCATTTGGGTGCTTTTATAGCTCTGTAAGCGACCCAAAATAGAAAAAATTTTATTATATAATGCATATACCAATTACGCCGGTATAATTTTAAATTTACGAGTTGTTAAAATGCTTTCTAAAACAAATATACTATTTTTTTCAATTTTGGGCCTTTGAAGTTGATTTTTACATAAAATTTCGCAGTTCTTAGAAGATTTAGGAAATTTTTAAGTCTAGTTGATGGCAAAATATATTTTAGTACTACTGCGTATCGTGAAAAAGTTTAATCTAACAAAAAAATTCTTTAATGTAAAGATATACACCGTGTCCCACATAAGGAGGACATTAGATATTTATGAAGATTAAATAAATTTGATTCTTTGCCAATTTGTAGGTTTAGGTACATAAAAGGTACTTTCTCAAACAAAAATAGAATGACCATTTTAGTTATACCGTAAGTGGACTCACTTCTTTATTTTAAACGAAATATCCTATATTATATATTTTTAATTTTAGATTTGGCATAAAATTCTGTACACGATGATATTACACTTTGCCATTCAAACTGCAGCCGTTTTAGCACCTATCTCAGGTAGTATTTCAATCGGACAATTCGAATTTTAGCAGGAGGTAGGAAAATAATTGTGCTTTTAATAAATATCCATCTTTAAAACGTTTGATGTATCTAGTGTTTCGAAATTATTTTCAAAAATAAAAACTTTGTTTATTTTTATGTAATCTTATTCAAAAACTAACATCTACATAAAGTTATTACTTTTTTTGACATTTTTGTACTAGTATGCCGGAAAATAAATAACAATCTGTGAAAAAAATAAAGCTGTTGTATTAAAGAAAACAAAAAAGATAGTAACTTTAAAAGATTTTTACTTAAAACAAATGTAAATTCAAAAAATCGTAACGACACGAAGTACAAAATCGAAAAATAAACTTTCCTCTTGAGTTGAATAATCATCAGGAGTGGTTTTTCAGATAAGGGTACGAGGTATAAAATTGGGTAATAAATAATTCAAAAGTACAAATTAGTATGCTGTGAATGTAGCAGTATTGATTGATTCTGCTGGTAAAAATTGGTTCTTTACTCTCGAGTTGAATAATGAGCAGGGGTGGTTTTTCAGATAAGGGTACGAGGTATAAAATTGGGTAATAAATAATTCAAAAGTACAAATTAGTATGCTGTGAATGTAGCAGTATTGATTGATTCTGCTGGTAAAAATTGGTGCTTTCCTGTTGAGTTGAATAATGAGCAGGGGTGGTTTTTCAGATAAGGGTACGAGGTATAAAATTGGGTAATAAATAATTCAAAAGTACAAATTAGTACGCTTTGAATGTAGCAGTATTGATTGATTCAGCTGGAAAAAATTGGTTCTTTACTCTTGAGTTGAATAATTAATGAGCAGGGGTGGTTTTTCAGATAATGACACGAGATACAAAATCGGATAATAAATAATTTAAAAGCACAAATTAGCATGCTGTGAATGTAGCAGTATTGATTGGTTCACCTGGTAAAAATTGGTCTTTACTCTTGAGTTGAATAATGATCAGGGCGGTTTTCAGATAAGGCACGACGTACAATATAGAAAAAAATAATTTAAAAACACAAATTAGTATGCTGTGAATGTAGTAGTATAATTGATTCTGCTGGTAAAAATTGGCACTTTACTCTTGAGTTGAATAATGATCAGAGGTGGTTTTTCAAATAAGAGCACGAGGTACAAAATCGGATAAGAAATAATTTAAAACCACAAATTAGCATGCTGTGAATGTAGCAGTATTGATTAATTCACCTGGTAAAAATTGGTACTTTACTCTCGAGTTGAATAATGAGCAGGGGTAGTTTTTCAGATAAGGACACGAGGTACAATATCGGGAAAAAATAATTTAAAATCACAAATTTGTATGCTGTAAATGTAGCAGTATCGATTGATTCTGCTGGTAAAATTGGTGCTTTCCCTTGAGTTGAATAATGATCAGGGGCGGTTTTTCAGATAAGGGTACGAGGTATAAAATTGGGTAATAAATAATTCAAAAGCACAAATTAGTATGGTGTGAATGTAGCAGTATTGATTGATTCTGCTGGAAAAAATTGGTTCTTTACTCTTGAGTTGAATAATTAATGAGCAGGGGTGGTTTTTCAGATAAGGACACGAGATAAAAAATCGGATAATAAATAATTTAAAAGCACAAATTAGCATGCTGTGAATGTAGCAGTATTGATTGATTCACCTGGTAAAAATTGGTACTTTACTCTTGAGTTGAATAATGATCAGGGGCGGTTGTTCAGATAAGGCACGAGGTACAATATAGAAAAAAAATAATTTAAAAGCACAAATTAGTATGCTGTGAATGTAGTAGTATAATTGATTCTGCTGGTAAAAATTGGCACTTTACTCTTGAGTTGAATAATGATCAGATGTGGTTTTTCAAATAAGAGCACAAGGTACAAAATCGGATAATAAATAATTTAAAACCACAAATTAGTATGCTGTGAATGTAGCAGTATTGATTTATTCTGCCGGAAAAAATTGGTACTTTACTCTTGAGTTGAATGATTAATGAGCAGGGGTGGTTTTTCAGATAAGGACACGAGATACAAAATCGGATAAGAAATAATTTAAAACCACAAATTAGCATGCTGTGAATGTAGCAGTATTGATTGATTCACCTGGTAAAAATTGGTACTTTACTCTTGAGTTGAATGATTAATGAGCAGGGGTGGTTTTTCAGATAAGGACACGAGATACAAAATCGGATAAGAAATAATTTAAAACCACAAATTAGCATGCTGTGAATGTAGCAGTATTGATTGATTCACCTGGTAAAAATTGGTACTTTACTCTTGAGTTGAATAATGATCATGGGTGGTTTTTCAGATAAGGCACGAGGTACAATATAGACAAAAAATTATTTAAAGCATAAATTAGTATGCTGTGAATATAGCAGTATATTGATTGATTCTGCTGGTAAAAATTGGTGCGTTACTCTTCAGTTGAATAATTATCAGGGGTGGTTTTTCAGATCAGGGCACGAGATACAAAATCGGGTAATAAACAATTTAAAAGCACAATTTCGTATGGTGTGAAAAGTAGTATCGATTGATTCTTCTGGTGAAATGAGTACTTTTCTTTATTGTCGAATAGTAGTGAAGGGTAGTTTTCAGATATGGGATCAATTTTCCTGTTTCTTTTGAATATCACAAATTATGTTCATTCTGTATATGTACTTGTTTTAATTTTTTTTCTTTTTATTTGTTGTGGTCCTGCTGACATGAAGCTAGCAACGCCACGTGTTTTTCCAAAAAGGAACGAGGTACAAAATTTTTATCAGTGGCACAAATTAGCAAAAAATAAGCACTAAAGTGTGTGATAGGTGAGTTTGGATTCTGTCGATTTGGTCTTACCTACTTCAAATAGGTTAATAATTTTCATTTTCGATCGCGATTTGTGTTGTAAGCATTTAGTAGTTGAAATGCAGCTGACCATAACTGATAATCTTTAACGTATAATGAGAAATATGATCTTTGACGGTATTTCGCCAAAGAAACCATTATGTTGATCTTCATTAACAAATATTTGTTGATACATTGTGGTCTTAAAATAAAACTCATTCTAAATACTATTACCAATATGATAAAAAAATTAATTATGCTAAATAAATGCGGTTTGAAAAACAAAGCATTTAGATTTGTTATTACCTTTTTACAGAATGAAATTGGTCCTCAACTGGAATTCAATATCGGTAGTAAGTACTTACCTAAAAGAAAAATACAAAATTAGTCAAGCATTAAATTTAAAGAGAGGTGGTTTAAATTTATATATGGAGCAAGGTTAGCGGTTAAATCAATAATTCGGCTTTGTTTTAAATGCGCCAAAATGTACGGTAACAACATAAAACCAATAGTGAAATAATTCAAACAAATGAAGAACATGTTTCAGTTGCTTTATATGGATAAAGGTAAGTACGAGATTTCAACGACTTAAACATTTATTAAATTTGAGATGGAAAAGTTTTAATAGTAACATTTTCGCGTGTGTATGTAATATAATGGTAATATTATATACAGTTACAATATAAATAAATCCAATAACAAAGATTATGAAGCTAGCATAGTAAGAAATAAATATAATTTATTAAAAGGTTAAATACATGATTTGAGTGTGGAGAAAACGTGTTATAATTAATAATTAAAAAAATCTGTTCTATGCTGCCTAAAAATAACAGCCACATTTCATCAATAATAATAATAATACTATTATAATAAGTATCTTGAAATTAATCTTAAAACCCCTCTTATTGATGTAACTGAGGTAATTTATAAAGACTAATCACGCGTTTGAATCATAAAAAACAAAACTAAATATGTTCCAGAATCTACTTTTTAAATTTTATTTGGCATTAAATGTATTTCATGTAGCCGTAAATCGAGAGAAAATCTGCAGTAATAACAATGACGCTACATAAAATCTTTATCGGGTAATAGATAAAAATATGTGAAGCAAGTAACGTAACCTTTCTAACCATTTTTGAAACAAAAAAATCATATTCACGTGTTCATTGTAAAACACTCAACCACTTTACCCTTTTTACTTGCTGTTAATGTTCGTATTCATGCATGCGATAAAATGTAATCACAAAGATTAGTTGATAATCCGAAACTTTCATTGCACTCCGCAAAGTATAAAAATAAAGAAACCATTATGAAAGAAAGCGACAATAAGATGAGTATTAAGAGACACTATCAGAACGAAAACTAAATGTAGCCTAAGATTGCGATTTTCTAAAGCGCAACAAGTAATGTGAACGAATGTCGCTACAGAAAGAAGCCTCTAAAATGGTGGGTCTTAAGCTTCATTAGTTTAGAGTAAACAATTTCCTGCGCATTTAAAAAACCATTTAGCAAGATAAACAAGGTGCAGTAAATAAAAGTAGGCAATTGAATCATTATGTGACGTCGTAAAAACCAAACCAACAAATCAAAATTATAATTACATAGGTTATGAAAATGACTATGCTTTAAATGTAATTTATGGAGAAAGATTAATACGGTGGTTTAGCAGAAAAAAAACAGGGTAACTAAACGATTTAATTTTGTCCTCCTGAAAACATAAAGTTTAGATTCACTTTAGTCAGTACATATACGATTAATTGCAATTTAATTTGAGTACACATTTTAATTAAAATTGTGCGAAATTGAATTAAATTTTTCATTGGAAACCCGGAATGAAATTTAGTTGTGATTTTTTTTCGGTCAAATATTACGAAACACGTTTACATTTACAAATTACAAAGTCTGATAAAATCAAAGGTAAATGTTTAAGGTTGTTCGATACGTTTGTTCGTATATGCCAAATCAATTCATAATTTCTACAGTTAAAATAGCGTTATAGTACTTACTATGTAGGGACTTCCAAACTTGATATTGTAATATATTATACAATTATCAAAAACTTGTTGTTTTTAAATTTAAAAAAAATTGTTACGAATCAAGTTATGATCGTTTTAATATGAAAAAGAATTCGATAACAAGTTGTATGATGGATATAAAGCTTACTTAACGTGGTCAGTAAGGTAACCAAACTAAGAAAAATTAAAATTTTAACTCGCGGTCAACATGACAATGAAACATGGTATACCATTAGAAAAGAATATTTGACTGCCTCCAATTTAGGGACGGTTCTAAAAAAAAGATCTACTTCTTATCACAATTTTGTAAGAAATTTGGTATACGGAGGAGAATGAAATACACTGGTAATTATCTACGGTAGATTATATGAAACTAAAGCAAAAGAATTGCATGAAGTTAGAAGTAATACTAAAACTGAGATTGTGGCTTTTTTTTGACGTAAATAATTACTCTCTTGGTACTCCCGAAGATATGTTAAAAAATATGATTTAGTAGAAATACATTTTCTCTTCCATTTGAAAGAGAAAGAAACTGCTAGAGCTAGATCCTTTTGAGAATAATGACTCATCACCTACATGGTATTGATCAAGATATACGATTTTATAACTATTCAATAAATCGAATTCATACTTTGAATGCAAGGGCAAATTAATATTTTTGAATTTTTATTTTATATTTTGGGCTAGATCCATTCATATAAAGATAAAAACTTTTGGAATAATTTTATGGTGTTTAAACTCGGGATCCTGATTAGATTGTAAAAAAAAGGAAAAGAAGGTATGACGAAATAGGAAAAGTAATGTGTATAGAGTACTTTTGGAATTTCAATCATTTAAAAATCTTTAAAAATCCTTGTGGGGATGACTTGTTACATGAAGTACTAACAAAGCACTAACGATTGACTATAAAGTTTTCATTAGTGCTTTCATAAACGTGCCAACTTCACGGACGTTAGTACTATACAGATCATAAAGAAATAAAAATCATAATAAAATAAAAAGAAAAGAAAAATACTATCAGTAATTCACTAACCATTTAAAATCGCATTATTAATAAAATTAAAATCAACTTTTTGGCAATTTGAGCAACCTTGTACTTATACCGTTTTCAAGATCCCCATGCTGTTAATTCTTATCTTGGACACAGTGTATGATCACGACAGTGACCCAAATTCAACCTTGAACCGTGGGATTAGTAGTGCTAACATCCCTTAAACGAGGAGTATTCTTCAAGTATTCGTACCATTAACATCAAACACTTTGTTCACTAAAATTATGTTATCCAGTATTTCAATAAAATACGTAGTGTAACACAAAGGTTTTAATTCCATTATCCTAAACAGTGTATATAACGTTGCATTTGAAATACAGAAATAAATCAGGTTACATATTAAAAAGATTAAATATGTTGTTTTTGGTCCTTTACAGGTGTTTGTGAAAATGGGTTCACGCTATGGATGTTACAGTCTTTTTTCTGCCAAAGAAAGTACACTCTCCCCACTAGTTAAGAATGGGAGATTGAAAAAAGTGAAAATATTTTATTATTGGTTGTTTTGGTGAAGTTTTTGGAGATACGGCCGGTTCCCATCTTTAGGGAATCACTCTGTATAGTATGAGGTCGCTGAATAATATTCAGTCAGTTATCAAAATAAGTGTCAGGTATTGTAGTTTGTTGTTCAGATTTATACTTTTTCAATTCGTAGGTCACATAACACCACTCTGTACGAATATGATGTAAAAGCAAACAGCTATAACATAATCAAGTGAACAAAAATAATTGATAATAATAAGAACGTCACTGCTACAAGCGCATGGATTTAAGAATTCAGAATGTAGGATGTGAAAGTAGGCATAAACTGAAAACTAACGACGAATGCAAGAAAGAGTAAGCTTTAGGTACAGTTAACACCATATTTTTAGTTGAAATAAAAACACCATGCATTCAAAGAACACAATGAGTATTATCATTGATTATAAAATTCGTAAAGATACGCAAGCCTTAATATTTTTCGTAACTACATCTCCTACCAGCAACGAATGCCCCTTTCACCCCTCGGCCTACAAATTGTTCATTGGGAAAGTGCTGCTGCGAACGGTTTAATATTGTAACATTGATTCTGTTGCTGCTTAGCATACATGCAACATCGGTCTCTACCTACGAGAATGATTCAGGAATCAAACTCGGCAGTTTTCTAAGAAGTTCGTTCGTTCGCAACATAAATAATTTGCACGTGCACAATAAAAATGTGCACTCTTGTAATTTAGCTTGCTACGAATTTATCCTAGTGTATCATAATAGTTGGATTTTCGAATTGTTTTTAAATTTTGTTTCAAACTTCAATAAAACTTTTTTCGAAAATAGGAGTTAAGGTCAATCGGTTAAATACACTCACTAAATTATTAAAATTGTTAAAATCGCTAATTTTTGAATTTAAAAAAATTTCCTAAAACCAAATTTACTTGGATTGAACTTAAACTAAATCAAGATAAAATTTTTAATTTCGGTGTTTCTTCTAAGATTAGCGGAATTAAACGCATTAACAATATTCGCTTTCAGAGTAGCGTTTACTTTTAATTTAATTAACAAATTGATAGTAAATGTCTTATGTTCAATACAAACTTTAGAAAATTGTTTGATTTCTGATGTTAAACATGTAAAAATATTTTTAACGATACCTTTTGTACATTTATGAATAGCGAATGACGAATTAAATACTTTTGATAAGTGAGATACAAACTCAATATGCTCGGCTTCATAATCTTTACACATATTAAATAAAGTTCATTTTCAGAAAATAAATCTTCCTCTCACTTAGTTATTTTTCTCTACATATCTCACATTCATACCTTTTCAACTGCTTAAATGCTAGATAACCAGTTCAATAAACTATGCTACAAGATTCTAAAGAACAAACGGAAAACACCAAAACTGCAACAAAACTAACATAAAAAATGGAGAGGGAAACTGGAGAATCTCGTCGCAATTGTACGGTAGAGCCATCTATTTTTCATCGTACTTTTGTGTCACATTTCGTCCATATAGGGTGCGCATCTTTATGGCACTATCACCACCCATGGTATAACATTGCGCATGTAGGCGGGATTTTCTTGATGACGCGCTTGGAGAGTAAACATCATGCAGGTTAAGTATAGAAATGCCGATTTATAAACATTTTTGTAATTCAAATTTTCCTTTGCTGCAGTTTAGTCAATATATTTATATTCGTTTTCTCAAGATGAGAAATATGCAATACCACATAAATATCGATAACGATTATTAGAAAAAGTAACTATTTTTCAAAATTTCCCGCCTATGAAAACACCAAAAACTTTCGTTTGTGAACTTGCCTTCAGACGCAGCGCCACCTACTACCTTCTTATTTGGAATGAAGTATAGTACATATTTTTATAATCAAATCTAAATGAAATATATTCAAAACCAAATATGTTTGTTCTTTTAACCAGTTTATTCATGTAATTGTTAATGCTAATTTAAAATCTCTATGCTGCGTATGTCAACTTTATTTCACCTTAATTTTAATGCAAATTACAAATAAGCGTAAAAAGAATCATAGGAAGGAACTCTCCAAACGCGAACTGCAACGAAAAAGCCCTCGATATACAATACCTTCTAAAATTATTATACAATGAAGTAAATACTACAATATGAAAAATCCTAGATACATAAATTTTTGTACAGAAAATTGCAGAACCAAAAATATGCGTAACTTTCTTCGATTTTTGGCTGTATCAAATCAGACAGTAATTTTTGAATTCAGAATTAAAAATTGGTTATGAATGCATTCTATAGTTACAGGCCCATCGAAAGTGTAAAAAAATTCTGAAGTTTGATGTTTTGTGCAATAAACATTTTTTACGACGAACGATTTCCGAGATATTGTAACTTGATTTATGTCCGAGGGTATGTAACCTAGTCTAGGTTACAATTTTCAAAAATCTATCATTTTTTGAACGCATGTTTACGATTCAAAAACCTTGCGGAGTGTGCTAGATGTAAGTGAATTTTAGAATTGCATTCTTCATAAAAGTACGAATATCGTTCTAAATCGATTACTAAGTTTGCTAGATCTTGACTTCATCGATTTCTGATAGCTGTTGATAAAATTTTTAATTATCTCTTCTGCACCTAAAGGAAGCGTCATTGCCTTTCTAATCTCGAACATGATCCGATAGAATGTTTCGAAAATTCCAGCTCGCTTCAAAAAAATAATTAATTCACTTACTTATTTGAAGATTGTTACGGTTTTATTTTATAAACTGAATAAACGTGTGTCGTGAGCATTATGTCATCAGGGAATATAAAACGAGGAAAAGTATGTCGCGATTAATACGTTACATGAAAGTCATATTTGGCGCGCAATCTGCGGATTTTCGATTGGTTGAAAATAATTATCGATTTATTTCCAAAAATAAAACCCGACATCTTGTAACTACTTCCTTTTCTTGCTGAAAACTGGTAGAGTTAGAAGATCGTTAATTAAAACTACGCAAATAGTTTGAAATGCGTTAACAGATTTCCAATAACAGTTGGTTGTTTTATTCGTCTGAACCTACCGTAAGTACTCGTTCTTTTCTCTTTTTCTTTGTTCAATTTTTAAATGACACGTGGAATCCTTTTTAGAGTTTAAGCTTCTTATTCTCTGCATCTTTTTGTTCCATCTCTGGATAACTTCCTGGACTTGTGTCGAGTGGCCGATTGAAACATTCCCTTTTCTATGAAGTACCGCACCACCAGTAGCTATATCAGACAGCTGTAGGCAATCTATGTTGGTAAATCTACCAAATCGGAGGGATGTCATCCATTGTGGTCTAAACGAAGGAGCTCTAATGCCTTCCAGTTCTCTTCGAATACCTTTCCCAAGAAGAATTCCTAAAATCTTACTCTCGGGACTTGGTTCACATAAAATGAAGCTAAGTTTTAGTATTTAAGTTATTGCATTTATTGCTTGTGAGTGTAAAGCTCATGTACATACGACATAAAACGGCGTTAACTTTTAGCTCCTAGAAGTAAAACCATATTCGGTGGGCACGCTCAACTTAACCTAGAGATTTTAATCAATTCATACGGACTTACTTGCACTTTTGCAAGATTAGATGCTTACTCCATGAATACTGTTTACCAACATGAATTCCGTGTAATTGAAAGTATTTCACAAATTAAAGCTGAATTTGAAATATGTGTGAGATGTAGCATTTAATGGATATAGGTACCTGCTTTAACTTAAATTTGTGCGAATGTGATTGGGTTGAAAAAAAACAACATTAATAATTCGAAATGAATACATACGACTTACTAATTATCACTTAAAGGTTCAAACAAATTCAACCATTTGTCTGTTTGTACATTCGTGAAGTTAGTCCCCAGGGAGTATTTTTATACTGTTGATAGTAATAAAGTGCCTTGCAAAATTATGAGGTTATTCTACAAAATCACTTACTAAATATTGATTAAGAAAAAAAATATTGTTTCTCAAAGTAGGCGCGGCTTCCGTGAAGATTAGGCACCACAGTTTCTTCTCTTTTAACTAAGAGATACCGTTTGATTACAAATTTTTACAAATGACTTACTAATTAATGAAGGTACTAAAATTTTGATATTGCAAGATAGCGAGGCTACGGAGAAGTTAGTTACACTTAATAATTTAGATTTTTAGCTTACAAATGCTACACTAATAACTTACTAATTAATAAGAATAAAAGTCAATATAAACTCCGAAAGTGAGGAGCTAACTTCACAGACGGTTATTAGTAGTTTATTTATTTATTCGTATAGTAATAGAATTTTTTTCGTAATTATCCGGGAGGGTCTTGATGAGCAGGTCCGGAAACCAAAGTGGTGATTCATGTTTTTCTCGTTCACCATGGAGTACTGTAAGGTACTGATCACCTTCCATATTTTATGTTGTATTAAAGCGCCTAAAGGCACACACAGAAAAACAACGAAATTGACGTACGTTTTGACGTTTTTATATAGTAGTGATCATAAAATATAATGTATTGTGAGCGCCGTCATTTCCTGTTTCGTAATTAATAACTAACATAATTTCTTCTCTTGCCATGTGCTATTTCAAAAGGTCACACACATCTTTTTCCTAAAAAACAACCAAAAGACCCACTCCGAGTCAATTTTGAACAGCTAAAGTTGATCAAAATAAGAATTTTCACTTTGACAGATTCAAAGAAAAATTGTTACTCATTAAACAGTACTGAAGCCTATGCTTGGGACCAACTGAATTGATTTTTTTTCTAAACGTATGTTGATATTCCCTAAACTCAGTTTTACAAAAAAACTTCTTTCCAAGGAACCAAATAAATTTAGAAAGCGGATTAATTAAAGAAGAAGATTATCCATAATAGTCACAAAGCAACAGTGAACAGTAAAGGAACATACGCATCCCTCTAGGGTATAATTAATTTTAATAATAAAAGAGGTATATTTTGACTGAATCATAAGTAAGCATTGAACAAAAATTTCTTAATCTCAACAAAGCAAAACAAAGCACTTGTGATAAAATACAATCGTTAGAGGATGCAGTTTAAAATCAAATATTCGACTTCGTGATATGTATCGATGTCGGCATAATTAATAAATTAACATTTATAATACACAAGCAATATTGGAACTGACAAAAGAAAAACTTCTTCATTAAATATTACGTAGATTTACAATAGCATACAAACAATCGATTCAATTAAATCTAAAACACGACACGCCCTAAGCTACAGCTGGTCATATTTCCTCTTCGTAAGGTAAGGGTAAGTATAAAACAGTAAACCGTAGAGGGATTATAAGGTGAATTCATATACTCCATTTTACATAAATACAGTGCAATTTATAACACAGGTAAAATTATTTAGACAAGCATGGTACCTAAATGAAAATAGAAATTTAATTGCGTTGTCTTTATTCTCTGTCAGACACGCATAAAATAAATTTGTCTTGTGAAAACTTCGTCAAGAATATAGTTTATTCTAGCGGAGAATAAGTGCAATAACAATGATAATGAGTAGATTTAGGTCATTCTTTTTCTGTTTAATTAGTTCCTTTTCTTAATGATCAAACTTTTGTATGTTCTACATATACATTCCGTTTGAAGTCTAATCAAAATGTGTTTTCAAGATTTTAAAACAATTTATTGGCTTTCTTTGATAAGTTGCCGTTCCGTGAATTTATTTTCACGTTTCTATGCATATGTGAAGAATGTAATTTAAATTCAACTTGTTACTAAATCAATTTCTAATTAACAATTCAAATATAAATTCTTGTGACAATCATTCTATGATAAAATGACATAAAACAACTTAATTAACTGAAAAAATAGTAGATATAATAATAGAAAACTGAATATAGACAAATAAGATAACTTAATGGAAGTAAAAGTAATGAGGATTAATGGAAGGAGACAGGAAACAGATTCTTTTATTAAAAAGCAACAAATAAATTTAAAATATAAAATAAATTATTTAGTTGAAAAAGTAATATAATTTAGTTTTCTTAAACCTTCTGAACGCTGGTAATATGTTTTACTTAAAATAAGTGAACAATTTAACTTGAATTTCAATAAATATATTACAAAGTTTCAAAAACATTTAAACAAAGAAGAAATAAAATTAAAAGAATAAATTACTTACAAACAATCAACGTCAGATAAAATTTATATTTTAGTTAGATATTACACTAGGTACTAAACAAACATTATTTAAATAAAATTGTGTTTAAAAAACCATGACGTCGACAAATTAATTACGTTTAAGTATTTCCATTGTAAATAAATAGTTATTTTGAAATTGAGAGTAAATACGACCCATGAGGTAGCCTCGTTTCGACACTTTTTATAACTACTGCAACTTTAAAGATTATCAACGACCTCAGCGACTATAAGCTACTGGTAATTTTAGGAAACGATTATAAATTTTCTCTCTTTGAAAATAAATTGTGTGAAATGTCAAAGAACTTGTCACTATTTTGTAGAAAGAGCAATGAAATAGCCGTACAAAATAAACCTCTTATTGCACTTTACCCAATAAACCGTTTTTCAGAAATCTGAAAAAATGTCAGTAAAATTAAAATCATGCAAAAAATGCCTATGCCAGATTATTGGCGTAATATAAATTTTGCCAGATTCGTAGTTTAAAAAAATTTCTAAAACTAAAAAATTCAATTTTTTCATATATATATCACAAACGAAGTACTATCGGACATGTTAATATAAACTTCTCCTCATAATTTCACGTTAGAAAAACGCACTAAAATTTATTATCAATTTAGAGACACCCTGTATATTTATTAGATCATTAGTAGCAAAGACAACAGAAACATTTTTATTACAATTATGACGTGTCGTTACTATAAATATTAAAAATAAAACTGGAGCTGAGGTGCATTCTGGGATGAATGATTGAAATTTAATAACATTCAGACTTTGGTTATTCAGATATAAGGAAAAAGTAGCTCAACAAAATCGGAGGCTTTCTCAAAAGAAAATCTGTGTGAATTCCCATTTTGTACGCTATTTTCGATTCAGTTAATATTTCATTCAGGTAGAATCACTGCCTCAAAATTTTTACCTAAATCGATAGCAAAGGATACAGAGGGAGCGATATATTTTCAGAATCCAGTTTTCTTGTTTTATTTAAAACATTAACTATTTCATCAACCTTTGATGGTTTTCCATAGCTAAAGTTGACATCCTTGCCTCTTTTCGGATTTAAAGAAGAAGTCATTCAGGTTAAACATCGACACAAAAACGACAGTTGGTACCGTGGACTTCAAAGCCATCCACCCGAGAAGTTTGATTTGGTATCCTTTACATGTTTATAATGTACCAGAGGTAAATTTTCTATTGTATTAAAAAGCCGACGCAAAACCATTTAATCGTTTTCGTATAAAACTTTCAAAATACATAATGTAACGTCTGGTAACTAAAGAGGTATCACCTGTTTATTGAAACTAGCCATTCAATTTATACATATTAACCATACAAGATCACGATTACGATACGACTCAATGTACTAATATTATATTAGTTTTAAGCTCTGATTTTTCACCCCTCAGTGCTTTATCCAGTCAGTTAACTACAAAACACAGCATTGAACCAATAAATTTTAGAAAGTTGCTGAGAGAACAAAAATAGAAGATAGGTTTAGAACAAAGCCAAAAGTTCTACACAAATCAATTTATCCATCACTAGATAAAACAACTACGCACTCAAGAGTATGCTGAGATCATTGGATCTACCTCTTTCATTTCTAATTCCAATGGTTAGTTACTATTGTTCGAACTGTTCAGGAAGTATTAGGATTGAATGATGTTGGTAAAGTGCAGATTGCCAATTACAATAAATAACATAATGTGTTCTTTCTCACTGAATTAACAAACGATTCGACATCCTTAATTAGCATCATCCGTATGCGATTCAGATGACTTACAAAACCTCTCTAATAACTACTAAGATTTTTACTAAGGTTGCTCATCACAAATTTCGAAAAATATGACTTTTATTAAATAAACATAACTGTTTATTGCAGATTTTAGGAGGTCTTGAAATAATAAGTGAACATTTACAAACTAAAATTTACCATATATTACTAAACTAAAACACCATAAATCTTCAATAACACCCTTTAACGTAGAAATTGTTGGATTTATAAGATTTAAATAACAATTTTTCCCAAACTATGACGTAAAATTTAATGGGTATTACTGAACTAACACTCCAGTTTTCTCACTCTGAAGGTACCAAAGATCGAAACGGCGCTGTCAGAAGCGAGGGGTTTATTTGCTATTATACAATCTCTCGCGAATTTACAGCAGGCGATATAATAATTGAAGAATCTTAGTAACAACATCATCTGCCGATAAAGTTACTATAATGAAAGTAAAAAAATTAATTTTGAAGATTGTGGCATCAAAATAAAATCTTTTATTTGTCAGAACTTCAAATCAAAAATTTTAATTATTCAATTTTTTTCGACAAATTAGTTGTTATTAATAATTTTAGACCAAAAGACCGGCCGGAATAATGATAGACCATGAGAATAGGTAAACAATCTTATCCAGAAATCAAAGTAATCATGGGAAATCGTACGTATAACCGTCGTCGTATAGAGAGAACATGAACACGTTTGGAATATGCATTGGGTCATGTTATGAGATATTGACAGAAAAAAATTGAACATGCGCAGTTGCAGCAAGCTTGTTCCTCGTTGACAGCAAGGGAGAAGGAGCGATGGCAGAGTTTAACAGCGCTCCTTGGGAAGGCCGGTGATGATTCATTAAAGAGTATTATCACAGGGAAGAGTTGGTTTACGGATACGAGACAAGTTCATTCCATCACAGTAGGTTGGCAGAGAGAATCTCCACGCCCAAAAAAAATCACGTCAAGTTTGATCCTGTCAAAGAAATGCTCACAGTTTTTTCGATTTCAACGGAAAATTTGATTTTGTCTCAAGGTCAAACGGTCAACTGATCAGTACTACGAAGAAAGATTTGAAAAGGTTGCGCAAAATTTGGAAAAACTGAGGCCTGGTGTGGCGAGATAACTCATGGTTCCTTCACCATGACAATGCGCCTACCCACTCTTCTTTGTTAATTCGTCAGTTTGTACCAAAAATCAGATGACTGTCCTTCTCTCCAGCCTCCTACGCCCCAAATTTGCCCATGCGACTTTTCTTATTTCCAAAATTACATTCCAGTGCTAAAGATGCCGTTTCGACTCAAGAACAATTCGTCATTGATCGTCGAAACTTTCCAGGACTGCATAACAAAGTCAAACATCGCTGAAGAAATGTGATCGACAAGCCACCAAAGGGAAATATTCAGAAGAGACGTACGCAATAAGTTGTATATAAAATAAACAAAACATAAAAATAAGTTCGGTTATTATTTGAAGAGACCTCGTATTCTTATTATACACACCGTTTGTTTAACATTTTGAATTAATAAGTATTACCGACATACCGTAAGCATGTTTCATTTTATTTGCAACTATACCTTCAAGAATATCAGTTATACAAAAAGCTGTAATAGGACATTTGGTGTAGTTACAATACCCTGGCTTTATTTAACTATTCTTACCGAGATACAGCAATCGCGTTCCATTTTTGTTTAACAATATCGTGTTGTACTTAGTATTAAAGATATTTCATTATTTTACATATTAGTGAAATAAACTATTGACGGTATAATTGATAATCTGAATAAGAGAAAAATCGTATTCTGAATACTTCTTATTTAACATCATTTCATAAACCATGATAAAATAAAATCATTAACTAAATCTAAATAAATCATATTCCACATCAATTTACCAAAATTTTTATAAAAAATTTAATAAAAGTTTGGAAAACTGAAGGACCTCCGTGAAAAAAAAAAGCTTTAATAGACATCCCTTTGAATCTATTAAATCTCTCATTAACCTCTTAAACCTCAAACAACAAACTTACACAATTGAATGTTGCTCCTTAATGAATCCATGTAATGGAAAATTACAGAATATTATCATACCCTCAGTTTATTCACACATACTCTCACAAAATGTATGTACGGTACTACATCGCAATTAAAAAGTAAATGAATTGAACTTTAACAACGTGAAATAAATGTAAATTCTTGTATCACTAATTCTATAAAATTTCAAATTGCTACGTTATTTGATATACAGAACGATCAAAAAGTAAAAACAGTTGCTGAAAAATCTCATTGGCGTTAGAAGAGTTATGCATCTTCAAATACTTGTTTTGCATATATTTACACCGTCTTACACATATTTATGGGTTTCAGAGCAGGAAGAATAGAAAAACAAATAATACAACAAAATAACAAATATAACTTACATAATACGAAATAAAAACAACAACATGTAGCACTATAATATTCCGTTAGACAATATAAAATCGAGAAAGACGATTTTTTGTTTCAATAATGACTTCGACTGTGGAAGCCACAATTATTTACCAATAACATAAGCTAACATCGGTAGAAATCTTATGAAATCATTCTATTTATATTGTTACGAATGTTGTTGCTCTTCGCTTGCACAACTAGATCATATTACACTATATAGAGATTATTTATTTTAAACACATTGCAGTGAATATAACCTAATAAATACACACAATATTGCATGTTATAATTTATACGATTTCGCATTAAATGACAATTCATAACTGCACTGAAAACTACATAAACAAACTTTTTATAGAAGCTAAATAGTCTCAGAAGGTTCGAAATACACAGGTTCCAAACGTCGCGAATCATTCTAAATTGTTCTAGTTGATGGTACAAAATTCGACAATTTGATATACATTCATAATAGTACGTTTCTGTTTTTTAAGATGAATTCAATAATACTTACTTATAGAATATGGGTATATATTTTCTGGGGCCTACTGTATAAGAAAAATAGTCTTCTATAATTTTACAAAAACTATGAAATTAGGTCAAACGACAAAGACGTAAAAGGAGAAATACACAGCTATACAACACCCTGTATATAAATTCATGATAATAGCATATAATAATAATAATATATGAATTTAATAACCAATTAGTTTTTATTACTGAAACAATGTGGAGATAACGTGCCTCGTTTCTCACGGCTAGTAACAGTGGAGAAGAGGCGGATCTGATAAAAAATAAAGAGCGCCACACAAATAAATTTTAATGGGTGATTGCGTCGTGTCCAGCTTTGAACAATAATAATAAATTATAACATTAGAAATCTATTAAATACATAAAGTAACTAGCAATAATTATAAAAATAAGATTGATGCAGACTATTTTTAGCAAAATTTAAGTTTTAAATAGGTACTAATAATAATAAACAAAATTACATACTCTGTGCATCGTTGAATCCAATAACACAATCCCACCAAACATAATATAAAGCCATGTAATTCAAAATTAGTAAGTTAAGTTGATGATTTTCCTTTTATGGAGATTCAATTAAATTTTGAAATCATCCCAACAGTATTTTCAAATAATACATCTATACATACAGAAATTACTTCAAAGTAATGTTATCTTGAATATAGATTCCTTTCAACAACCAACCCTATTGATTGTTTGGACGATGAAGATCTGAGCGACAGTGAACCGTGGTACTGCACAATCTCTTATTTCGTTCGATGAAAATTAACCATAATATTTTACGTCGTTCGCGCTGTTGATGCAATTAAAAATGTAAAATATGATAAGTGGTAAACGGCTTTGACGAAGTAATTGGTGATTGTAAAGAAAGAAGTTCAAAATATAATTTTTCGGCCAAGACGAAATTGTTTATACAATTACACCTGTCACAATTCAACAAAAATCAAATGTATGATGAAATCGAAAACTATTATCCAGCCATAATTTAACAGTGGGATAGAAGCAAGTAACATCAGCCCTAAGTGAAGGAAAAATTTCACCATAAAGCACGAAACTTAAAACGACGCGTAACAACAATACAATATGTTAACAAACTATTAAAAACTATTGCTGAACCGACAGAAAAAATCGCTATTAACAAAACGAAGGTTCTTGAATAGACATTAATAAAAAAACGTAGATTAATCAACTGTCATTAACGAGACCGACGTTTGCACAAAGTACTTTTTCTTCACAAGAATTGCAAAAAATTTTCCAGTGATGAAACTAATTTCGTAAAAATGACGTTTAATCAACTGTTGTCAGAAAAAAATAAGTATTTACTCTTCAAACTAAATAAAACCTTAGCAAAACGCACTTTAAATTATCAAAAAGTTTGAAAGTATAATAAATGTGTAAAGTTTTTAAAGCAATTTCATATCTGGCAAAATTGCACTATACAAAAGTAACTTAATTATTAGTCATTCAATTTATAGCAATTAATGTTTGAAAGTATCGTTATTCATATTTATAATACAAAATATATATACTGAGTATATACATTATTAAGTTGTTACTCAAATGTATAAAAATCAAGTTTAAAATAAAATAAAAATGTATTACGCAATGGTACATTCAATTTCTCTGTGATCCTCTTTAATAACTAGACAATAACATTCCATATTAAGAGAAATGCTACAAAAAGGTAATTAATTTGACAAAACAAAAACATTACAGTTAAATATAAATGACTATATAAATTCGCTACAGTGGTGTATGAAGTATAATTACAGTGTAGTGTGCGTTATTTGTTATTAGTATAACTACATTACCAAACCATACATACAACTTCAAAGTTTGACAACCACGTAAATTAAAGAAAAGTCATTGCATATATATAGGTAGAATAACATAAAAGACACCTGTACGAGCAAATATTGATAAAAGCTATTAATCTGAAGTGGATATTTTAGAACTGTTCAATATTAGAATTTCTTAAATAAATTGCACACTGTCACAGGGCGTCATACAAATCAAAATTTTGATTGAAAATAAATTGCAATCAATATTAAATAGAACGGGGAACTGAAGTGCCAAGTTATTGAAATATTTTCAATTCAACTTTCTTTTAAATCGAACAATAACATGCATTTCGAAATTTTAGATTGCGGAAGTAATTTAGTGTGGAGAAACGGCTACTCAACGCTTTCCTTACTTATGGTCGGGCGAAAAAGCAATCACGACTATTTTATTCTTCGTCTATATCTTCTTGAAGTTTAGAATTGAAATACAGTTCAGTTTCTTAGTAATTATATAAAGTGTTGACAGTAGGTTGAGTAAAATATACAAACAAGCGTGTAAAGTATAAAACGTGTTCGGCGAATAAAATTGCTCGAAAAATATAATAAACGTCTAACAGCGTAAAACAGGTACTGCGCGCACGTTCCTTTAATATGAGTAAAAATGGAAAAAAATAATTAAAAATTAAGTTTTAGAAAATTGTTCAAATAAAAGTTATAGGCAATGAAATTTAACTTTTTATAACTTTTTTGGTATAATTAATATTAGTGAACATATTTTAAAACAATTAGTGCAATGTGACAGTCTTATTTCAGTAATTACTTATCGGATCAAAAAATGATTTAAAAACTTTTATTTGGAGAAAAATGTATAAAATAAATATTTTTGAGAATACATATTCCAAAACTTCAAAGTCCATATGAGTTATCTTTGATTTAATAAATTATGCCCAAAATCTAACCTGATCATTATAATAAGACTCATACCCAAGTTTTATAAAAACCTGACCTGCGGTTATCTGACATTTTATAAGATGTGGAGTAAAAATCATATAGGTTGTAGGAAAAAATACATTATGATGAAATCTGCACCGCAGAAACAATTTGTAAAATTGATTTAAAATTTCAGCAACGTTCAACAATAGTTAAATGTAAACAAATAACTCTTATTTGAAACACAAAAATGTGGCAAATAATATTTTTTAAATATTTTAAAATTTCGAAAATCTGTGTTAGTTAACGGCCGTTTATGCCCAAAATCTAATCAGATCTAAGTTATTATAAATAAGGCTCACGTGTTAAGTTTTATAAAATCGGACGGCTGGTTTTCTTGATATCTTGTTTACATACGGACGGACAGCTGTCTCGAGACAAAAAGTTTGTTTTGCTTCATTAACTGTAATTAATCGGAAAAAAGTGAAAAAAGAGATTAAAATTTTCCGAGGGTATAAAAACCGTGCCTAACTCTTAGTTATAAGATGTGGAGCCAAAAAATAGGTAGAATTAAAGAATACTGTCGACAGCGAAACATTTGTTCAATGAATATAATTTCAAATAAATTTTAGTTGTTTTGACATTAACTGAATTGACAGGTGTTGCCATGCTGTTTTCTTACCTGGCTAGAGCCTGGAAGAATATCGATCATCATGGCCAGTTATTATCAAGCGGTTACGTTTCAAAACCAATTGCCAAATCGAGATAAACACGGACGACAGTGAGTAACAAAGAATCAACAGATGCCATTGGCGCAAAAGTTTAGCGCAGTTGATGTACAAAGGTTATTCATATAAATTATCCACCCGTTATTATCGTTATTATTGCTCTTAGAAAAAAATTATAAATGAAAGGTGTATGGTTCTAACTGGATTTTCTTAAAATGCTACCAATAGTTCATTTGCTCGCCGTTTACAAGGCAAAACCAAAATATAGTGTATTTTCTTTAATGCAACACCCTGTATATTATTACATTTTTTGAAGAAATCTTTCTGATTTCAAAAATACATCATATATGTTGTCTTTATCTTGAGCCGTTACTGAGTTAATCGTAGAATAACTTTTGATTGCTTAATACAGAGATTGTTAACATTGTCAAAGTAAGCCATGTAGGCTGACAATGTGTTTGACAATTGACATTTCATTAATTGAATCCCACCAAAGTAGTTATAATGAAGCAGAAAAACTTCGTATGTGCCTGTTATATTCAAAATAATAAAAGGTGGGTAATTTATAGTGAATAACCCTGTACACACGCGACGTCATGACGCTTAAGTAATAACGTAAGCAATTTGTACTTCGCTCTAATTTCATTTCGTCTAGTCGATACTACTTCAATGTGAAGTAGGAAAAACTTGAAAATACAAGAAAATATTGGAAATGGGCAGTGGGGCTGAAGAGGAGACACCCAGATATAGTGGAGGAAAAAATGAGGAATTGAGAAAATAAGAGTGCAGAAGGAAAGATATCCATGGGATATGAAGTAATAATAAGAAAGTATAGACAAAACAGAAATCTTAACTGAGTGCTGGAGGGAAGTAAGGAATCAAAAGATAAAACACGGACAGGAGAGAACAGTACTACGAAAGGGGAAGTTGTAGGAAAGTAGAAAGAATAAGAGAAGAAGGAGGAGTATGAAGAGGAGATAATGATACAGGAATAGAGACACACAGATATAAGAAGAAGAACAAAAAGTATAGAAAAAGTCGATACAATGAAGAATATATTAAATTTAGTTCTGAAAAATTTACGGAATATATTATTTTAGAAGGAAAAATAAAAAAATAATAGCAAAAGGTTTAGGTGTAGTAATAGAGAGAACGGGAACAAATATTGGATGAAGATGACAGAGGCGATGTAGGTTGTGTGGAAGAGAGATGGAAAAATAAGACATCTAATAGAAGAGTGTGGGAATTAAAGGGGAAGGGATAATGAGGTATTATTGGAGGAGGAGGAAGAGTGAATTCAATGAAAGCAGTGATAGAGAGGAGGATTGGAAAAGACAGAAAAATTAAAGTAATTTTATAGAGTGAGGTTTTTAATAGGGGGAAGAAGTGTGAAATTTTCCTTTACTTTTGTTTATATTTTTTAGGTTTATTTAGTTTTTTAAACCGAATCATTTTATTAATTTGTATAAGAACAAAATAAAGCCACATACTACTCAATGTCAAAAGTTCAGTAATATTTACAGATGACTCGAAACTGATCGTAGCTAGTTAGACGAAAGAAGGCTTGAGCCAGGGCATTCCTAAAAATTGTTACACTTTTCCGATCGTATGAAGAAATATAAAATTCACAGACTTGCGAAACGGAGAAAACATCCTACTTCTTCAAACTCGAAACTTATTTATTCCTAGTACCCATATTACGCGCGTCACACGCGTAACTAAAAATCTGCGAGCCGATCATCGACCGACTTAAAACGGCAATTATGGCGTACTCCGCACAAAACTTACTAGATGATGAAATTTCCGAACTACATCAAGACAATACAATGAAACAGCAAAAACTTATTTCATTTCAAAAATGAAATCAACGAACTAACGCGACTTGCAACTACGCCGAACAAAGTGGACAAGTATCAAGTACAATACCAAACAGAAACCAATTTTCTGTGTAGAAGAAATTTAACGCAATTTAAATATGCATAATAATGAGAGGTTATTTTAAATAAAAAAAATTCTAACAAGGTTACAAACGGAATAACGGCCGTAGATATTCTGGAAAAGCAGTAACTAAAAATGTCAGAAGCAAGTGAGGGCGCTCACCAGCTGGGAAAAGAGCCAAACACCATTGTCGTTTTGCGCATTTTCTGCCTCGGACAATACTATGGGGCTATGGCTGATGAACTCATAAGGAATACAGCAGAACATCCCTGATCAAGACGAGCGATGTGATAAATTTCCTTAACAACACTCAGCCTTCCTTGTGGTCCGAGGACACAGTAGTCTAAAATGCAACAAAAGTTTGAAAAAGTTCGTTCGATGAATCAACCCCGCAGTTTAAGGACGGCCAACGGACAGTGAATATGACAAAAGATAGAACTGTCCGTATTTAAAAAAAAAAGAGCCTGCATACTTCTTCAGAAGGTGCGCTCTCGTGACATCGACGTCTTACAGGTGACACAGAAAGAAATGAAGATAAAACAGAAGAAGTAAGCTGCTGAACGGAACGTAGAAGTCAAGGTATTGCACAGTTTGGTTCAAGTAATTGTAGAGATGCGCATGTGAGTTATGGGCAAATTGCACCGAAGCAGTAAATTATATACAGTTAAGACGTTCATAACGTCATAAATGTAACGATCACACCATTTTAGCGGTCCCAACAAAGTTCATAATATTCTATCTAGTGATCGCGCCTCCATAAAATAACAAACCTTAAATTCTGAAATTTTACCATGAAAAAAGTTGGATGTTGCCGTAAATCTATTATTCTGATCCTTTAAACAAATGCTTTACATAAGAAAAAATTACATGCAAACTTTAAATTGTCAATGGGTCGTTAATATTGTAAAAGAATATATTAATGTCACAAAAATTTGTTTATTATGCTTTTGATTTTGAATAGGTTTTCGGATTGTTCGTATTAACAAAAGTATATAATCAGAATGGTTTATGCAAACGTTTATAATTAAATGTCATTGAAGATACGAACAATAAGTGTTGCGACATCTACTGTGTGGACCGTGTTAACGACCACGTACAATGCATTCGCATCATTGAATATATTTTTTAAGCAATAAATCACGTGTTCCATTACTCATATGTTAAAATTTGTTTAAATAAAATTACTGTATTTATATAAAACTATTTTTAAAATTATAAAAAACCTTCTTCTTGACCTTTAGACAAGACGAATTTATCCATCTTAATAAAACATAATATATAGAGAATACAAACTGGACGACTATATTTTTTTGGGAAGCTCAATACAACAACGAATAGAACGAAAAGTGCCTCCTTAATTTATTCATTTTAGTATGTACCTATTTATTCAATTAATGTGTACATTACCCTTGTATATAATTTCTCGAAAATAGATAGGGAATAAACTGCTAAATTAGAAACGTAATTTAAACATGGTTGGACACTACCAAAGGATATTAAACAACACGATATATCAAATCTAAAATTTAATTTTAGTTGATATATCATCTTCAAAAACTCATCAACAACTTACGTATTTTCAACCAGATTTGAAATATTAACTGTTCCGGTATTTGATTAGATTTATGTCATATTCCTGTTGTATCCTTCACAGCAGTTTTAAGACTACAATAATTTTAAATGTTCACCATCAGAAACCCTATAGTTTAAATTGTTAAGGGGCATCAACCCAAATATAGTTTTATTTATAAGCAATAAGCACTTTGAAATCAGACGGCAGGTGCGTGTAGTATTTACAGTATAGTACTATTTTAAAGTGCTTTTTATTATTTAATAAAAATTCATTAAACTAAGTTATTATTTATGGATTCGCATTTATAAATCCAGGTTAAGAACATTTGGTGTAAATACCTTCGTGATCAGAGTTAGTTAAATCATCAAAATTCAACCATAAGCCTCGGGTTCGATTCCCACTGTCGTAACTTCATATTTAATTTTTAGTTAGGATTAAGTTTTGAAACATTAAATTTGTTCCTTAAAAATATCAATGTTAATTAAGAAAAATTACCACATTTGGAATCGAAACCAGAGTTTTCGAGTGAAATGCTACGCTTTAATGATCTCTCAACCACTAAGGTACTTTGACCAAGTACTCCATCCCAAATTTATCAATTCATTTTTAAAGGAGTTCATAGAGGCGCATCAATTACAATATGGTGAGATATTCCCAAGGACTATTCCATACCAAATACTCTATTGATTAAGAGAAAATATAGATTTTAGCATTTAATTAAACTTTAGGTACGAAGATTAAATCAAGTCACCACGAAAACGGAGGTTTTTCTGCGTTCATTTGTTAATTGGTTATACTACGAATTTTATAATCAATGGTTATACTGTAAATGAACTAAAAGCATAATTTCCACATTTTATTATTTTGCATTTTATTTCAGAAATTCACTGTTGTTGCATCAGGAAGTTGCCTGAATTTAATTTTTAATAATTGACATCAGTGTAATATGAGTCTATTTAAAATGTGTTTTAAGTTTTACGTAACCCACATAGCCAGTGTTGCCAAGAAATGTTACAAATTACTTAATTATTTGTTGTTGTTAAATGTGTAAAATATAATCAAAACTTTTAAATCAATTTCAAACAATAGTTGGTTAATGCCACAATATCACTTTTCTTGGCTACAACGCGTGCAAACAAAAGCGACTATATTGATCTGTTTTCATAGTATGCAATAGCACGACTCCATATATTGTTCTGTTACCCATTGCTAATGTAATTGAAGTATTAACAATTGAAACGTATATTCTGCGTCATACTGTTCCAGTTATCACAGAACTAATGATTATTGGCTCTAATTTAATTCATATCGCCAGCTCCAAAATTAAAATTTGCAAAATATCTATGAACGTGTTTATACGTTTGAATAACCAAACTTTTTTAGAAAGTTGGAAACGTTTGCATTCAAAGCCTACTACATTTTAGAGTTGACATGATATGTGTACACTAAGAGGGTAATAATTTTAAATGCGTCGAAACTGTAAATCTTTTCGTAACTTAAGAAAAAGAAATCAAAACACTTAAAATCCCCATGATTAAATTTGACGGTTTCTACAGGCCTAAACTCAGCACTGTAAATTAGCATAATTTAAAAATTCAAATTTATACAGTAGTGGAACAGCCAAATGGAATAAACTCAGTAGCCCCATTATTTTTTTTTTTTTTTTAGAAAATCCTGAACACGTCAATTTTAATTCTAAAATGACATTTTGACGTATAAATGTCCTCCCTAAATTTAACCTTTAGGTGACAGCTCCAACCCTAAATCTTCCAAATGGAAGTAGGGATTTGCAATAATTTCATTTGGGAAGATCTTTTCATCCTTTCTTAAAAACTGCTTATTTTATTCCAAAAACTAACAAGAAAAAAAAAATTAAAATAAACAAGAAATTCAACACTACCTAACAACTGTTACAATGACAAGCACGTTTTCACGATAATTTCAATAAAGCTGATAATGGCTAACTTCTCAAATTTGAGGTTTGTGTTTTACGGCACTCAATTTTTGACGTTCGATTGTCAGCAAAATTGTACATAAGTAGAGACGTTCTAACTTTGCGCCCTGGAATGTAACCGTTCCTACGCTAAAAAACGGTTTTGACGAGATAATCAAAACACCTTTGAAATGAAGTATCACAAACTCCTACTTCAATTTTAAAATTTAGGAATTGCAGCTGTCACCTGAAGGGGTTAAATTTAAGGATGACTGTTATACATCTCAAATACATAATAATGGAGTTACTGAATTTATTCCATTTAGCTGTTCCCCACTGTATACCACCATCACAAATAATTTTTGTCAGTTTGAGAGCAGCCTAAGAGCTTGATCTTCTTCTCTATAGGATTGGGCAGCTCGGACAGAGTTCCGGCAATTTTTCCATAGTATCTGCAGCAGTCGGCCACCACCACTGTAGATTCTAAGTATACACTGATGTTTTATAATTGAATGTCAATATTTGAGACCAATTTAAGGTCCATTCAAAGAAGAAAACTTCATATGGTGTCTAAAACATCCTTTTTAGATTAATGAAATTTAGCAGCAACTCTACGGACAAACTTCGCGTAGTGATTCTAGACCAAAAATAAGAAAAAAGTACATATATATATATATAAACATGAGTCAGAAACACTTCGTTTATGACCTACAGCGTGTTAAAATTTTATTATCCTCGGTTTTTTGGCGATATTTTGCGAAAAATGCAGATATAGTCCTGAAATTTGAATGATAGTTTTTAGTCGAAAAACTTAAATATTTCATTGATTGTGATGCAGCTTGTAGAGGCGCCATCTACAGTGGTATGCTAGAAGTTAATTAGCCATAACTTTTTACCACCCGGTATATTGACGTTACATTTCAATTGGTTGTTCCTTTTCAGTTCTAAGCTTAAAAGGTGTACTTGGTCGATGCCCTCAAATTAACCGTTTTCCGAGATATTAGTTGATGAACAGTTTGAATTTAATTCCCTCTCATCCACAAACTAAATGGAATTAAAATCAAAACAACGTATGTTAGCCTTTTACTTCTTGAATTTAAGAACTAGGTGGCTAAAATTTACCAAGCTTCTAACCGAAGTCTTTTCCCACTCTATTATAAACCGTCTCTACAGACTGGCCTAATACTTCCGACACAAAGACTTAATTCAACAAACGACAAAAAGACGATTTTATTTTTTGACTTTCTCTTTCACGATAGAAATCACGACAACTTTTACAATTATAGACGAAATCTTACTCTGAACAATTTCATGATGACTTCTCAGCTTCTACACCAACTCCACTATTGCCAATGGACCAGATGTTCGATTTTGCTTCTGATTACGTGAGATTATAACAAAATCTCTTCATCTAAGCTACCATGTTCACAATCTTGGAATATTTCAAAAGTAGTTCCACAAACAAAATTTTACATAGGAGCAGAAGAGACCACGGATTTTCTCTTCTCCTTCCCTACCTCATCCTCATCTCGCTTCAGCCACATT